>JAGFNQ010006807.1:0-74579 GCA_024364735.1 Boesenbergia rotunda | reverse complement strand
TATATATATATATATATTCCTCTATGTTTCCATTGAGGAATGTTGTCTTTACGTTCATTTGGTGTAGCTCCAAATCATAATGAGCTATAAGTGTCATGATTACCCTAAGAGAGTCTTTCGTCAACACAGGTAAGAAAGTCTCCTTGTAATCAATATTTTCCTTTAGAGTGAATCATAATGAGAAAGTCTCCTTTGGCAACAAGATGAGCTTATACTTTTCGACATTGCCCCTTGAATCACGTCTGGTTTTAAATATCCATTTACAACCAACGGGCGTCGAACTTTCAGGCAATTCAACATGTTCATTGTCTGTCATAGACTTCAACTCTTCTTGCATGATGTTAATCCACCTTTTAGGGTTAGAACATTGTTTGACTTCTTGGAAAGACTCCGGTAGAGAAGTAAAGACCATCATACTTTTCACCATGTCTTTTAAGGTTCAATTGTGACACTCAGCTACACCATTATGATTGGGTATACCAGACATAGTATACTGAGGTATAATCCCACACTCAGCAAGGTAGATCTCAAAAGGTCTTGGGCGTTGTTCACCTGATCCATCATATCGACTGTAATATTCTCCTCTATGGTCAGATCAAATGGATTTAATTTTCTTACCTAATTGAAGTTCAACTTCGATTTTAAAAATTTTAAACATGTCCAAAGACTGTGACTTCTCATGAATAAGGTACAGATAGCCAAATTTGGAATAGTCATCTATGAAGCTAATAAAATATATGTATCCATTCCAAGATGTCTTTGGGAATGGTCCATAAATGACTATATATATTAGCTCCAAAATGTCACTATAACGGCTAGTAACCTTGTTCCTTTTGTTAGTAGTCTTCCTCTTAATACACTCTATGCAGACATCAAAGTTCGACATGTCAAGGGAATCGAGAATTTCATATGACATTAATCTTTCTAGGCGTTGTTTGGATATATGTTCTAATAACGCCTATGCCACAACATGGAAGAATTTTCGTCGGTCAATTTATGTTTCGTACCTATACTATACATTATTACATTGTCAACTGTAGGAGTAAATGTATTTAATTTAAAAAGCTTATCAATCAAGGAGTCATTGCTAATCAAAACTGAATTAAAGAAAATACTAAATATTCCATTTCCAAATGAACAAAAATAACCTGATTTATCCAAATAAGAAATTGAAATTAAGTTTCGTTTGAAAGAAAATACAATGAATGTATTATCTAAATCCAAATAGATATCAATTCTTAAATAAGCCTAAAAACACTAATAGACTTGACTGCAACCTTCTTCCCATTCCCTGTATAGATTTATCTTTCACCATCAAGCGGAAGTCAGCTCCTGAGTCAACTCTGCATAGTGACCCTTATGTGAGTAGTAGCACCAATATCTATCTACCAAGTGTTAGTGGGTACAATAATTAAATTGACTTCTAAACTAACAAAGTTGAGAAGATTACCCTTCTTTACATGTTAATTGGCGTACTTGAGGTAGTCTTTCTTTATATGACCTTTCTTTTTGCAAAAGAAAAAAGTGGATTTCTTATCCTGCTTCTTGTGCTTCTTATGGTCATTACCTTCCGAATCTGCAGTTTATTTTCCTTTTCTTTTATTATTGATCCTCTGTCACTTCTTTCTCGTACTTTGAGAACCAGATAGTAAGTGAGCACTCTCAGATGTCTCAATCTTCAGTCTCCCCTCCTCTTGTACGCATTGAGCAATGAGCTCATTCAATATCCATTTTTATTTTTGAGTATTATACGATATTTTAAAATGAGTGAACCATACAGACAAAGATATCAAGACGAAATTAACTAACATACTATCAGACATATCGAGTTTTAGTGCTTTCAGACTTGTCGCTATATTAGACATCTCTATAACGTACTTTCTTATGTATCCTTTACCACTGTACCACATGGTTACCAACTTCATATGAGGTAGTCTCGACCTATTCATTTAAGGTAAATCAATCTGCTAGTTGGTTAAGGAAACTCCTAACATCTTCTCTCTCTATTATTGAGCCCTTTATTTATGCAAGTATGGAAAACTTCAGATTCCTAGACTCATGCGATTTGATTTCTCCCACAGCTAAAATTCAGCCGTCTTCTCTATAGTGCTAGCATTGGTCAAAGGTGCAGGCGATTATTCCTTAATACATAGTCTAAGTCTATGCAACATAAGACTACGATCACGTATTCTTTCCATTCAGAAAAATTCAAATCAGTTAATGTTAGGATATTATTAATGCTAGCAATTACAGATTGTTTTGAAATTAAAGAGAGAAATTTATTTAAGCTTATGATTTAAGTAAAGTTAAGAACATGTATCAGTGTGAGTGATAAAACACAAAATTATACAAATAAAATAAATTTTTTTAAATGTATATAAATGGGTTCTTTATGAGATACCAAATACAATATTGTATTTTACTCTGTGGACTAAAATATAATTTGTTAGTGGTACTATTTGATATGACTCAAACTTTAATTGGTCACACAATGTGACTTCCTTTGGGTCGGCCTATTGTGCGCATAATATGATACTTTATACAACAACTTTAATCTATCATGTAATATATCAGCCGAAATACCTTCCTTTCGGCTGATATATTTTGTGCATGATCAGAACAAAATAAAATAAATTTTGATTAATAGTTATAAACTATCTTGAACATATAGCTGACATAAAAATAATTTTCCTTTGAGTTGATTACTCATAGCATAGATATATATCTATCAATACAAAATACACTAAATCTACCTAAGATGTCTTCCTTTAGGTCATATAGTTATACTTAATAGCATGTTGTGTAGATAAAACAAAGAAAATATTAGGAACTTTAACCAAATAGATAATTTCTTAATTAATCTTAATGATTTAAAAATTAGACTTATTAATTGATTGATATGATATGATAACCGATTGATTTTACCCAACCAATTATCATAACCACTCATGATGATCCACCATATCAATTCTTGAAGTGGGACCATATGTTTAATATATTTAAGAGCATTCTAATTATTTGTTAATTTATTTAAAAAATCAATTGAATTGATTAATAAGTAGATCTGTTAATCGATTAAAAACCCAATCACTATAAAAAAAATCAATGATTTAGGGATGAAATTTTGGGACAAATATTTTTTGTCCCTGATTTGCAACAAATTTTGTAACAAAAAAAATATTTGTCTCAAATTAGGAGCGAACTTAGCAACGAAATACCTTCGTCGCAATTTAACAACAAAATATTTTTCATCACAAATTATTACAATTCAACAACGAATTTAAATATTCATTGCTAATTCTGCGAAGAAAATATATTTCATCACAAAATCTGCAACGAATTTATTATTTGTCGCAAAATTTGCAACGAATAATAAATTCATCACAGAATTTCCTAAAAACATAATAATAATTATAATTATTTTTTATGGATTTACAAGGGGTATCCAGGCTTGCGCCTGACTAATCGACTTGGCTGACTGGCCCTGCCCCACAGCCTTCAACGAGAGTCCCCACCGGTCAATGAGGGTAAATCACGGGACGAAGACACGTGGCAACTTCATCTCTGATGATATTGGTACCCGATGAATAATAATTATAATTAAGTTTTACAACTAAGGGACGAATCTCAGATTCGTCCCAAATTCTGGGACGAATCCAGGATTCGTCCCAGAATAAAAAATAATTATAAAAATTTAACTGAGTCAGAAACCCTATCTAGAGAAATTAAAATTACACGAAATCGGTTCCTACGTGTTGGTTCCCTATCTTGATAATATAGATTTACTCATTCAACATATTTTGATCCAATTTATAATATTTGTTTATTTCAAATTATGTTAATTAAGTTAAACATGTAAATATTTTAATTGTAAATATAGTTGTGTTTAATATAGGTTAGAGTTACAAATTAGCGTTAGAGAGAGTTCAGAATGAGACGAAATTAGTTCTATGTGTTTGTGTAGCTCTCCTGATTATAAAAATATTATCAAACATTATTAAGGCCAAATATATTTATGGATGAGATTTAGTTTACACGAAATTATTTAAAAAATCAAATTCGGATAAAAAAAATACTCAAATTGATATTTAGGAGCACTTATAAATTTAGGAGAACTAGACGAACATGTAAAAATCGGTTTCGTGTAATTCTGATATCTCTAGGTAGGATTTTAGACTTAGTTTACTTATTTTTAATTAATTTTAATTTTGGGACGAATCCTGGATTCGTCCCAGATTCTAGGATGAATCTATGGATTCATCCCAGATTTGGCGACAAAACTATGGATTCGTCCTAGATTTTGGGATGAATATGTGGATTCGTCCCAGAATCTAGGTTGAATCCTGGATTCATCCCGAAAAATAATTATAAAAATTTAACCAAGTTGGAAACCCTACCTAGAGATATCGGAATTACACGAAATAAATTCCTACGTGTTCATCCCCTTTTCCAAATAATATGGATAACCTCATACATCCTATTTTGATCCAAGTTTTTTGTATTCAAAGTTAAGTTAAATATATAAATATTTTAATTGTAAATATATATACAGCTGATCAGTTGAATATGGGCTAGAGTTACAAATTAATATTAGAGATAGTTCTCGGAATGTTACAAAACTAATTCTATGTGTTTGTGTAGCTCTCCTAATTATAAAAATGTTATCAAACATGATTGAGGCCAAATATATTTATGGATATGATTTTTTAATACTAAACTATTTTAAAAAATCAAATTTGGATAAAAAATCACTGGTTTCGATATATTATTTTAAATTAATATTTGAGAGCATTTATAAATTCAGGAGAAGTTGATGAACACATAGGAAATAATTTCGTGTAATTCTGATATCTCTAGGTAGGGTTTCAGACTCAGATTATTATTTATAATTAATTTTAATTCTGGAATGAATCTGTGGATTCGTCCCAGAATCTGGGACAAATCCCAAATTCATCTCAAAATTAAAATTAATTATAAATAAGTAAATTGAGTCCAAAATTCTACCTAGAGATAACGAAATTACACGAAACCGATTCATACATGTTAGTCCCCTTTTCCTGATAATATAGATATCCTCATACATCATATTTTGATCAAATTAATATTTTTTGTTTTAAAAGTTAAGTTAAACATGTAAATGTTTTAATATAGGATAGAGTTACAAATTAACGTTAGAGAGAGTTCTAAATGATTCAAAATTAGTTTTATGTATTTATGTAGCTCTCTTGATTATAAAAATATTATCAAACATTATTAAGGCAAAATATATTTATGGATGTGATTTTTTTAACACGAAACTATTTAAAAAATTAAATTCGGATAAAAAATCATTGGTTTCGATATATTATTTCAAATTTATATTTAAGAGCGCTTATAAATTCAGGAGAAGTAGACGAACATGTAAGAACCAGTTTCATGTAATTCTGATATCTCTAGGCAGGGTGTCGGATTCAGTTTATTATTTATAATTAATTTTAATTCTGGGACGAATCTGTGGATTCATCCTAGAATTAAAATTAATTATCAATAAGTAAACTGAGTCCACAATCCTACCTAGAGATATCGAAATTACATGAAAATGATTCCTACGTGTTCGTTCCCTTTTTCTGATAATATAGATATCCTCAATCATCATATTTTGATCAAATTAATATTTTTTGATTTCAAAGTTAAGTTAAACATATACATGTTTTAATATAGGTTAGAGTTACAAATTAATGTTAGAGAGTGTTCTAAATTATACGAAACTAGTTTTATATATTTGTGTAACTCTCCTGATTACAAAAATATTATCAAACATTATTAAGGTCAGATATATTTATGGATGTGATTTTTTTAACATGAAACTATTTAAAAAATTAAATTTGAATAAAAAAATCATTTGTTTCGATATATTATTTCAAATTTATATATGCGAGCACTTATAAATTCAGGAGAAGTAGATGAACAAGTAGAAATCGATTTCATGTAATTCCAATATCTCTAGATAGGATTTCAAACTCAATTTACTTATTTATAATTAATTTTAATTCTGCGGCGAATCCTAGATTCGTCCTAGATTCTGGAGCTAATCTTGGATTTGTCCCAGATTCTGGGACGAATCCAGTATTTATCCCTAATTTTGGGATGAATCCACAGATTCGTCCCAGAATTTGGGACGAATCTGTGGATTCATCCTAGAATAAAAAATAATTATAAAAATTTAATCGAGTCGGAAATTCTACTTAGAGATATCCGAATTACACGAAATCAATTCCTACATATTCGTCCCCTTTTCCTAATAATATGGATATTCTCATACATCATATTTTGATCCAATATTTTTTTGTATTCAAAGTTAAGTTAAATATGTAAATATATGGCTGATCAGTTGAATATGAGTTAGAGTTACAAATTAATGTTAAAGATAGTTCTCGAAATGATACAAAACTAGTTCTATGTGTTTGTGTAGCTCTCCTGATTATAAAAATATTATCAAATATTATTGAGGCCAAATATATTTATGGATGTGATTTTCTTAATACCAATCTATTTAAAAAATCAAATTCAGATAACAAAATCACTGGTTTCGATATATTATTTCAAATTAATATTTGAGTTCACTTATAAATTCAGGAGAAGTAGACGAACACGTAGGAACTAATTTCGTGTAATTCTAATATCTCTAGGTAGGATTTTGGACTCAGTTTATTATTTATAATTAATTTTAATTCTGGGATGAATTCTGGATTCGTCCCAGATTTTGGGACGAATCTGTAAATTCATCCCAGAATTAATATTAATTATAAATAAGTAAATTGAGTTCAAAATTCTACCTAGAGATATCAAAATTATACGAAACTGGTTCCTACATGTCGTTCCCTTTTCCTGATAATATAGATATACTCATACATCATATTTTGATCAAATTAATATTTTTTGTTTTCAAATTTAAGTTAAACATGTAAATATTTTAATATAAGTTAGAGTTACAAATTAACGTTTGAGAGTTCTAAATGATAAGAAACTAGTTTTATGTATTTGTGTAGCTCTCTTGATTATAAAAATATTATCAAACATTATTAAGGTCAAATATATTTATGGATGTGATTTTTTTAACATGAAACTATTTAAAAAATTCAATTCGGATAAAAAATTTATTGGGTTCGATAAAAAATCGTGGATTCGTCCCAGATTCAAGGACGAATCTGTAGATTCGTCCCTGATTCTGTGATGAATCTGTGGATTCGTCCCTGATTCTGGGACGAATCTGAGATTCGTCCCTAATTTATAAAATTTAATTATAATTATTATTATGTTTTTAGGGAATCCTACGATGAATTTATTATTTGTCGTCAATTTTGCGACAAATAATAAATTCGTTGCAGATTTTGTTATGAAATATATTTTCATCGTAGAATTAGCAACGAATATTTAAATTCGTTGCTGACTTATAATAATTTTTGGGATGAAAAATATTTTGTTGCTAAATTGTGACGAAGGTATTTCGTTGCTAAGTTCGTTCCTAATTTGCGATAATTTTTTTTTCTTGCAAAATTTATTGTAATTCTGAGATGAAAAATATTTGTCCTAATTGCATCCCTGAATCATTGATTTTTTTGTAGTGATCCGTTGAACCAATCACTCCTACATTCTTTGGTTGCTTTATCTATGTTCATTTAACAATTTCTCATAGATCTTGTGAGGGTAAGAGTCTACTTAGTTGAAACTATAAGCAAATATAGTTAAAGAAAAAACGATCATAGACCACTTTCTATGCCCAATCTTGAGCAACTTGACAAAGCTAAACGCATGAACCTGTTTTAATCATTTTTTTATCACAATCATATAGACTTGCATGTACTACTTCATATCTTATGCACGAACTTGATAGAGTGCACCTAGAGCTTGCAAAGATCATGAATTCATGTGAAATGTTTTTCTTAGCGCCTAATTTGAATGACCTGACCAATTTACACATTCGCTTCGATTATTCTATCTGGTTGAGCCAACTTGCTTGTCTCATCAAATTTGATCAAATTGATTTATTGGTTGAACCAACTCGGTCGACACATTAATTGACATGTTGATAGGTAGTCGAGCGTGACCAATCTATCCATTTGGCTTGTCTAATAATTAATTCACCTAATCATTCCTTTGACAAGCTTGTTCAACCACTAATTAATGCCGTAACAAACCATTGCATACGTACGAAAAATGATAGGGAGAGTGAAAATGGGAGAGTGAATGGTAGAGTGAATGATGTGACATTTTGCATGCAGCGATCTCCGACGGGTTCACCGTACCCCCCAGGGTATAGTTTGATTCGGGGCGGCGTCCGAAGGCCGCCGATGGTGTCCAAGCGATAATCGGACGTGTGCATATAAAGTGCCACGTCATTCACTCAGGTGCCACATCATTCACTCTATCATTCACTCTCCCATTTTCACTCTCCCTATCATAGCTCGCATACGTACTATCTCCTAAATTCATGTGAGTCAGATGGATCGACTTGCTCAACTATCCCACTCGATTTAATCTTGCTCAACTAATCACAAAGCTACTTCTTCTTCTTTATATCCAGCAAATTATATATTTGAACTTCTTAGAATGTAAGATCAAATTAGAAATATCTAATTTTTAAACAGTCATAAATTTTAATCAGAATCAGAATCTATTTATATATGCTCACACGTACAGAATTTAAAAATCTACGTTTATTATTAGGGAATCCATAACCGTCAACTTTTGACCCAAAAATTCACCGTTTAGTCCCTTTTTGGAGCCTCCAAACATATTCTTTACTTTTATTTTAATATTTTTTATTTTTATAATATTTAGGGTATTTTTGTTAATTATGTTATTTATGGGTTGGTGTTTGTCTTGTTTTATTAATTTCTATATGTCGTGAATTTTTCATTTCTAGTAATGATTTTTTTCCTTTTTTATAAGATAAGAATTATTGTCTATATACACCTATTTAGATGCTTGAGGAATTATCCCGAATACAATTTATTTTTTTGGTAAACGATGAATTTTTCTTTGTTGCAGTATTTTTTTCACTTCTTGTCTTCTACTCAATTTCCTTTCTCATCAGTTTACAAGATAATCACTATATTATCCGGCGTCACCTTAATTCCTCAATCTTCACATTATTCTCCGCACGCAAACCCTTCTATCTAGCTTTTAAAACTACAACCAACTTGATAATTGGTTCATGCATATAAAAAAAACTACATGTGTTTTTTCCTGCTCATCCAAATTAAGCGCGCAGTTGCCAATTAATCAACTCTTATATCTGCTGTTATTTGCAACGATGTGCACGAGTTGTTTTAATTTACGTGGTCAACTGATGCATCTAATTATTATCCTTGAGAAAGCAATGGGTGGGTTCACTGAATTAGCTAGCTATATATATATATATATATATATATATATATATATATATATATAGTACTTCAGTTAATCTTTAATTTTATTATATGTAATTTAATTAAAACAGCAAAATCCTATCAGAATGAATTCGAACGAGACGGAATTGTTGACCTGCAGGAAACGCAGAGCTGGAAGGGAAGCAGTCAAGTCCGCCCCTGCTGTCTCATACGAAGAGATTTGCACGAGAGAAACTCTGCGAGCATCGCTGTCTGGATCGATCAACCAGAGAAAGTCAATTAATTCATCAATTAATTCAATGATTGATCGATCGATCGATACAAACAGCAATTACAACGATCAATTTTTTTTAATTTTTACTTAAATTAGCTAGATTAATTATATTGACGAATATATATTAGATTCAATCTCTATTATATCATATTTAACTCATACGGAAAATAAAGTCCTGCTAGCTAGTTGGCAAGCTTTTGTCCTTCTTGATCTTCAAATTGCTCCTGCAACATCAAAGGATGACGATAAACTTTGATTGCGGTCAAGATTTATAATATTTTATAATTTCAATTCATTTTTTTATTGCTATTATAAATTTCTATGATAAGATTATCATCTTTTTTTTTTCCGGATTATTCTTATGGCTAAGAACAAGTCGTTTAATTCCCCATCAATCATTCCGCATGCGTATCAGATGGAACTTAGGACAAGAGCAAATTAGGCGCAGCAAAACAGGGATCCACAGACATTCCAACACGCCCCTTCTCGAGCTAGCTGTCTCTTCAAAACAATCCTGCAGCTGTCTGTCGCAATCTTTTTGCAAACGGACACCTTATGCCACTTGCTCTTAGCTTGTTGCCTTGGCATGTATATCTCGTGCATCTCATACCTCACAGGGATCATATGCATCAGCTTCATGCCACGATAAGAAATAAGACAGGTGGCATATCATACTCTTTGGGATTCATTTGTGTTTCTCTGAGTTAATAAAAGATTTTCATAAGATTAAATTGATTATTTTTAATTTAAAATTAATTCATTCGAAAAATTAAATGCAATTTGAGAAGTTGCGTGGTCTCTTTTATCTTATTCTTTCTTTCTCATGATTTCTCATTTAGTATTTAATTGTCTCTGCTAGATAGATTGATGGCTATAGTGTGCAAGGTCTGGAGTTAAATCTTAGTAAAAATTAGTATGTCCGTCTTCCCCACGAAATAAGGATAGCATCGAAATTATTAATTCATGTGATTTATTTTCTCCATATTAATTCTAAAATGGATTGATGGAGACATTGAAAACAAACGAATCGCTTATTATCATCTCATTTAGTATTCAACTAAACAACAGCTAACATCTGGCCCCGCCTTGCATATATGCGTCTATCTAGTCATTGCCAGTGAATCCACTCACAATTCCTCACTCCTATTCATCTTCTTTGATTAAAGTATAAAGTGAGTACAATGTATCAGTGTCACTGAACTCCACAAGATTACAAGAGGGGAGAAAAGATCATTGATCTTAGTGGCAACACCATTGCTTACTCTGTTGGGTTGATAACATATGTATCCAACAAACAATTTTTTAAAAACACACACACACACATATATATATATATATATTTTGAATTGTATAAAATAAGATTTTCTGTTAATGGATTCAATGGGTTGTTATCATCACGGGGAAAAAGATAATTCGCTCACCTTAATTGCCCCTTACCGGCAATCCCATGGTGTGATGATCAAAGAGTCATTTCTAGATAGGAGGAATTTTATTTCCTAAGAAATTATTTTTCCGGAGATTTAATCTCTCTCATATGATAATCTATCATTCAAGTACCAACTATCCTATGTCCGGAGGACAGTTCCATCATGTTCTTATAGAACGTGTCATATATAATATGAAAGATTTGAATGTTTAAACAAATAGATAAATTAAAGTTAAGACCTATTGCCTCGTGTGATTGATGCGTTATTTAAGCGTTTGAGCTAGGGCACACAATGGCTCTTGTGTATTTTATTTGATGCATACTAGCTGTTTGCGTGTGATATGATGCAAAGTCATTAGTTATCTTAAGAAAAAATAAAATAAAATCATCATTTTTAATTATATATTCTTTTATTTTTTTTATTGTAAATCTGATTGTTTGTCAATTTTACTTGTTAAATTTATCTTCAGGGGAGAATTTTGTAGGAACCAAAAATCATCATCTAGATAGCCATGTACATCAAGTTGAGCTGTGGACATTGTATAACTTTGAATAGAGATGGACATGTGTCAAATGAATATTTTGATTTGATTTGATTAACGACTGTTATTGTATTTTTAAGACAATCATAATTCATAAATTATCAATATTGGACAATTTACCATTCTACATCTTATATATATTTCCTTTTATGCCTTAACCACTATTTACTTGTTCTCCGAATGCATAATCAAATTAATAAGCTTTATGAGGCACTGTCAAAAATATTTAAGTTAATTAAAAACTAAGAATATATAACATAGTAAGAGCAATATTAAAAATAATATTTCTGAATGTAATCTACTAGCTAGGTTTAGGCATTCGTCTCGAACACAAATTGGGAAGCGTAGACGTGGTCGGGGATCAAACTTGGTCGATCGAACTAAGCCTAAATCTAGTTTTTTGATATGGTAATGGGAATCTAGTGGGATGATTTGGACTTTAGAAGGCCAATGGAAGAAAGAGGGGTTAGAGGAGAAAAAAAGTAGTTTGCTTTGTGAACCAGCTGGGCCTCCCCTTTTGATGAGTTTCACCAACCATGTTTATAGTTCTTGGAATGATTAAAGAGTCTACGACAACCTAAGCTATATGTCAAGATTTGATTGATTAGATATTTGATGAACATGGATTAATTGGTCAATATTCACATTTTAGAATTAGACACGTATACAGACCACGAGACATAAAACATTCAACTAGTTGAGTGTCTATGCATGTGTCTGGCAAATGCACAGACATTCAACGCATAGCTGAGCATAATTCTTTTTTCCCAAAGTGTGGATTTTCTAAGATTTTGTTTAGAAAAATCCTCAAGATTGAGTTTATCTGCGTCAAGTTTGAATAACATGATAATTGCCTTCTGGAAGTTTGGAAGATTCAACAAAAGGGAGAGTCTTTTCAAGTGAAAGACAGTGACCTATTCGATCCATTTTTCTTCAATATACCGATTGATTAGTTTAAACATGTTCAAAAATACACCAAATTAAATGAGGCTAATCTTGATTAGCTTAATTTGTGAGCATCAAACAGTATCGACAGTGTTTGATGGGTAAAACATTGCAAATTAGACATCCGAGACCATTTATGGATTGTAGGTAACATTTTAGACTCATTTTGTAGCTTCAAATAATTTTGATAAAAATTGTTTGATGGCAAAAACACTTTAAATTTGGAATTTGAGTTCTTCTATGAATTGTAGGAAGCATTCTAGATTTACTGATGGTGCTAGAAGTTTAATTTAGAGTGTTGGTCTCAAATGTCTAATTTAGAGGGTTGACCTTGGATATCTAATTTAATTAGATTGTTTATTTAAGGCCATCAAACTTTTTTAGATAAAAGCATATTTAATGGGCAACATGCTTCAAATAAGACATTTAAAATTATCTATGAATTGCAAGCAACATTCTAGTTCACTACTGGCTTTATATGTCCAATTTGAAGTATTTAGAGTTTCAGAGTACTTTTGGCCAAAATATTCTAAATTGAACATTTAAGACCATCTATCAATTCTACGTGGCATCTTAAATTTATTAAATTCAATAGCGACCTCAATTATCTAACAATTAATGAAGCTTTTTCAATCTCGGACGCCACCAATCGCCAGGATAAATCGAGAAGTACTTATGGTGGGCGGTTCAGAAGTTTAGTGTCTCAGGGTTCGCGCCCCATTTGGAGAAAAAATTCATGCAAAATACGTCGTAGCTGCGGATCGAACCGTCGATGCCTGGGATGACAACTAGTCATCCATCCGCTGCACTATAGCCCCGAAGACACGACCTCAATTATCTAAATCAGAGTGTTTGGGGTTATTACAAACTTTTAGTCAAAATTACTTCGGCAATTTACCAAAGGGCGTATCCAACTATTCGTAATTACCGAATAGTGTACCATGGTTTCTATTATACCAAAGGGCGCATCTCATATAGTGAAGTTACTTTTATACCCCTCCCGCCAAAGAATGGCTTTATCAAACACATTTTCGAGACAGCCGAACCACTTTATCAATAAAATATAAATTTGTGGATCGGATGGGGAGGAGTCGAAATTTTCTCCGTTCTCTCTCAGCGCAACAACGTAAATGGAAGTCCTTCATTTCGGATAAAAGCTCACTCTCAACCTCTCTCAGCGCAAGAACTCGGCTTCTTGCAGTCCTACGTGCCCTAGCTGTGATATAGTCGCGAGCTCATCCCCCGAATCCCTGCGGACAACCAAAACCTAGGCATTGCTCGAAAGCGTTTGTGGGTGATCCTGAGGTGGGTTTTAGTGTGAACGTTGAAGTCGAGACTGATCGACATTATACACCAAGGGGTTAGGGTTTCTGCACGTTTGATTTATTTGATAATGTCAGGAAAAAGGACTGTGGGAGGTTCAGCGTCTTCTTCCTTGGCATTATCCACCAAGGTATGTTAGCGATATGCTTAGGTCAAACTTGCATAGTTTGTCAACATGTTTAAAATTATTTTGCTGAATAAATTTGTACTGTATGTATATAAACTGTAGGATTCAGATGACATTGGACAAAAATTACGTTGGTGCAGTGTTTTAGGACACTTTAAACAATTTTTTTGAAGAATTTGACATTTTAAATGATCGACACATTGCGAAGATCAAAGGGTCACCTTTCAGTTTTTTCCTGGACATACAAGAATTGCAGCATATCCGTGGAATTTTGGTTAATATATTTGAAAGTTGGGATTCAACCTCGCAAGGATTTAAATTCTCAGGTAATAGTTTTAGTTATGACTTGTAGACAATATCTATAGTATCTATAGTAAGATAAGACAGTAATATAGATGGATTGAAATGATTAGTTTTTGATAAAGTTTAATCATTTCATTTTAGGGCTACTGACGGACTGAAGTGAAAATGACTTCAGGCCCTCGGTAGGCCTGAATTAAAATCATTTCAGGCCTACCGAGGGCCTGAAGTTAAGTTAGTTCAGGCCCTCGGTAGGCCTGAAATGAATACATTTCAGGCCCACCTCGGGCCTGAAATGAATTCATTTCAGGCCCTCGGTAGGCCTGAAACGAATACATTTCAGGCCCACCTCGGGCCTGAAATGAATTCATTTCAGACCCTCCTCGGGCCTGAAATGTATTAATTTCAGGCCCACGTTGGGTCTGAATTGAAATCATTTCAGGCCCACGTTGGGCCTGAATTGAAATCATTTCAGGCCCAATGTGGAATAATTTCAAGCCTATATTCTTGATGATAACTAAATATTGTAATTGTTTCAGGTGTACCGGTTGCGTTCTCCAGACGAGATGTTGCTTTGATACTGGGTATGGTGGACCGTGGTGTTTCGGTCCCTATTAATTCAACTAAAGCATCGGGTGACCTCTATCGAACTTACTTCTCAAAAGAAAAACAACCTACAAGAACAAGACTTGAGGAGTTACTTAAACATTTTTCTAAAAGGGTTGGATCAGAGGATGATGTGTTATTAGTGTGTAAATTTTATATTTTGTATATATTTGTTTGTGTTTTATTTTCGTCTAGTACATATAAGGTTCCTCTAGGTCTTGTAGATATAGTAGACGATTATGACAATCTAGGTAGATTCAATTGGGTAGAAGCTATCCATCAATTTGTGTCTCCACAATTACCTAAGATTGGGGACTTATTTTCATCAACTCAGGGAAACCAGAGCACCACCAACCTCCCTTACCTAAAGGGATTTGCAGAGCTTTTGGCAGTGAGTAGAATTATCTTGTTAAATTTTATAATATTTTGATGTCATTAATGTATTTGGCTGGAAAACTTTGTGTATGCATGATTTTTGGAGCATGTACCAATTCAAAAACCATTCAATGTTGAAGGGTCCCGAATAAATAAGTGGAGGAATATTCCTTCGCATATTAGTAGGGTGAGGGGCCTTGTCGACCGACTCTCGTCCGAAGAGGTAAATATTCTTAAATGTGAGCTATCTGAGTTAGATATAGAGGTAGTAACATTTGTGTACTTCATAATTGACAGGTTATTGTTGAATTAATTCCTACCCTACATGAGAACACATTGTTTGAGAACCTTGATATCGGTGATGACATACCACGGCCAATGGAGACATCAGAAGGAGATGTTAGTCTATATGGTCAATGCATTCTTAAGGACAACCGAATCAAGGAGCTAACGGAGGAGAATATATGTTTGAATGAAAGGGTTAAGGAATTACTTTCAATTATTAAAAAAAAAGGCATGGAGGGTCAAGAAAGCTATCCTGTAGTCGATCCTCTCTCTGATACAATATCTTGTACACCTAGGAGAGGACGTGACCGAACTCGGTATGATTACAGGGATACACCAATTGACAGTCCAGTATGGCACCAGCTTTTACCTAAGGGGAAGCGGGACAGGAAACAAATATCAAGTGTCATGGACAAGAGAAAAAGGAAACTTAGTGAGGAGGATATGGATGAAGCAAGAGAGAACATTAATGTAATGGAAGTCATGTCTGAAGAAGACATAGAGGAGGAAACAAGAAGAACCTCCGAACTATACAAAATGAGGCAACAAGATATTGATGTAAGTGTGTTAATTTCATTTAAAATACGTCAATTGTATTGAATTTGGTCAATAATTAGTTTGGTCTAAAATAATTTTATCGATGTAGTTTGTGAAGAAACATTTTATGAATTTCGAAGAAAAATCAAGATAAAGAAGTGACCTACCTGATAAATAGATTGGAGAATCTAAAGTAAGTTACAAAATATTATAGTTTACTTTAGTTAATATATCTTCTTATGAAATTGATATAGTCTTATCAATTTAAATGGCAGGTTGGCAAATGAATTTATCTGGGAGGATGCACCCTTTGCTTTGAATTTGCATTCATTCTTACAAATCCTCAATGGAAAGGTTTTTACAAAAGGCGAGGTCATTGATGCCTTTTGTAAAATTTTATTTAGGGGAGCATCCGCATGTGGTAGGTCATACAACAAGTCAATATATTGTTCAACTTTCTTCACAGTAAGTGATGTATATTAATTAAACAGATATATTGTAGAAGACCTAATATTATGATATGGGTATTATTAATTTTGTGAATGCATATTTGTAGGCATCAATCAGATCGTCAAGAAAGATTTCTCTGCAACAAGTGATGAAGACTGATATGCTAGAACAAGGGTTTAGATTTATTTTAATCCCTTTATGCAGTGATAATACACACTTTCACTTGTTGGCGGTGGATACAGAATCCATGACTTTCAATCATTATAATTCTCTTGCTAGTGGCCGTAAATATAAGCATGAATTTGACACAGCGGTGAGCTACCTTCCTTTATTCTTATATATGGTCATCATTTTGTCTAAAATGTCATTGATAGTGATTAATAAATTCATGATATGTTTGACAGGTAAAAGAACTTAAACAATATAATCGCGAGGAACTTACGGCTATTCATCCGTATCTACAAAGTCATCATCCCTTGGACAAATGGCCTTCCGTCAGACAAAAATGTCCCCAACAAGAACATAGGTAACTAAATGAGGAAGAGGTTAAAATTTTTTAAAAATAAGAAAGTATTTTATAAACCCACTTATTGAAATCTAAAAAAGTGTTTGTTAATTTCAGCGTGGACTATGCCTTCTTTGTCATGCAATATGTTCGATGTCTCCTATACGATGAGAAGATGAATTTCAAACAAGGAGACATGAGTAGAATCAGATTTGAGCTGACAGTTAATATTCTGAGGGACATGTTTTGTAAAACTTGAGATAATCTGAATGTTGTATTGGTGATGTAAAAATCCATTGCTGTCGATTGACCTCCATTTGTATCGAAAAATCTCATTATGTGGATGTTGTTATGATTATGTAGATGTTGTTATTCTATATAATATATTGTCAACAAAAATAAAACAATTGGGTGATGTTTATTCAAATCTAGTTGCTACACTATTGTGTGCCAAGTGATACGGTCAGATATAATAACTGATAATGCACTGTTGTGTGCCAGTTCCTGCACTGTTGTGTGCCAAATGATCTATTCTGTCACATCTTGTAGGTAAATATAGAATATTATTATAAAATTCATTATATAATCTAATCAACAGTATATATTATATAAATCAGATATGGGAGGTCCATCAGTGGGTTTTGAGCAAAACCCACTGATGGAAGTAAACTAGACCTATAGGTATGGAAAAAATTAGAATTTGATGTTTCCGACACCTAATCTACATTCTCCAACCTCAACCCTAACTACTGATAATGGTTTTTCAGAAATCCAGATATGGGAGGTCCATCAGTGGGTTTTGCTCAAAACCCACTGATGGAACTAAACTAGACCTATAGCTTCGGAAAAAATTATAATTTGATGTTTGGGAGACCTAAATTCCTTTCTCCAACCTCAACCCTAACTACTGATAATGGTTTTTCAGAAATACAGATATGGGAGGTCCATCAGTGGGTTTTGCTCAAGACCCACTGATGGAACTAAACTACACCTATAGCTTTGGAAAAAATTATAATTTGATGTTTCAGACACTTAAAATACTTCCTCCAACCTCATGAATGGGTCCATGAGTGGAATTTAGGTGTTACAAACCTCAATTTAAAATTTCAGGCCCACGTTGGGCCTGAAATAACTTTATTTCTGGCCCAAGGTGGGCCTGAAATAAAGATATTTCAGGCCCATTTTGGGCCTGAAATACATTTACTTCAGGCCCAAGGTGGGCCTGAAATAAAGATATTTCAGGCCCACGGTGGGCCTGAATGAAGAAAATTCAGGCCCACTGTAGGCCTGAATTAAATATTATTTCAGGACCACCCTTAACCATATAATATGTTGACTTCATCCCCCAAGTTCGATTACATATTTTATTCCTAAATCCTAAAATACTTTCTCCAACCTCAACCCTAACTACTGATAATGGTTTTGTAGAAATCCATATATGGGAGGTCTATCAGTGGGTTTTAAGCAAAACCCACTGATGGAAATAAACTAGACCTATACCTTTGCTTTGAACAAAATTATAATTTGAGGTTTAGGACACCTAAAATAGTTTTTCAGAAATCTAGAAATGGAAGGTCCATCAGTGGGTTTTGCTCAAAACCCACTAATGGAACTAAACTAGACCTATAGCTTCGAAAAAAATTATAATTTGATGTTTGGGAGACCTAAATTCCTTTCTCCAACCTCAACCCTAACTACTGATAATGGTTTTTCAGAAATCCAGATATGGGAGGTCCATCAGTGGGTTTTGCTCAAGACCCACTGATGGAACTAAACTACATCTATAGCTTTGGAAAAAATTATAATTTGATGTTTCGGACACTTAAAATACTTCCTCCAACCTCATGAATGGGTCCATGAGTGGAATTTAGCAGTTACAAACCTCTATTTAAAATTTCAGGCCCACGTTGGGCCTGAAATAACTTTATTTCAGGCCCAAGGTGGGCCTGAAATAAAGATATTTCAGGCCCATTTTGGGCCTGAAATACATTTACTTCAGGCCCACGGTAGGCCTGAATGAAGAAAATTCAGGCCCACTGTAGGCCTGAATTAAATATTATTTCAGGACCACCCTTAACCATATAATATGTTGACTTCATCCCCCAAGTTCGATTACATATTTTATTCCTAAATCCTAAAATACTTTCTCAAACCTCAACCCTAACTACTGATAATGGTTTTGTAGAAATCCATATATGGGAGGTCCATCAGTGGGTTTTAAGCAAAACCCACTGATGGAAATAAACTAGACCTATACCTTTGCTTTGAACAAAATTATAATTTGAGGTTTAGGACACCTAAAATACTTTCTTCAACCTCATCCCTATCTGTTGATAATAGTTTTTCAGAAATCCAGAAATGGAAGGTCCATCAGTGGGTTTTGCTCAAAACCCACTGATGGAACTAAACTAGACCTATAGCTTTGGAAAAAATTATAATTTGATGTTTGGGAGACCTAAATTCCTTTCTCCAACCTCAATCCTAACTAATGATAATGGTTTTTCAGAAAATCAGATATGGGAGGTCCATCAGTGGGTTTTGCTCAAAACCCACTGATGGAACTAAACTAGACCTATAGCTTCGGAAAAAAATTAAAATTTGATGTTTGGGAGACCTAAATTCCTTTCTCCAACCTCAATCCTAACTAATGATAATGGTTTTTCAGAAAATCAGATATGGGAGGTCCATCAGTGGGTTTTGCTCAAAACCCACTGATGGAACTAAACTAGACCTATAGCTTTAAAAAAAATTATAATTTGATGTTTGGGAGACCTAAATTTCTTTCTCCAACCTCAATCCTAATTAATGATAATGGTTTTTCAGAAAATCAGATATGGGAGGTCCATCAGTGGGTTTTGCTCAAAACCCACTGATGGAACTAAACTAGACCTATAGCTTTGGAAAAAATTATAATTTGATGTTTCGGACACTTAAAATACTTTCTCCAACCTCAACCCTAACTACTGATAATGGTTTTTCAGAAAATCATATATGGGAGGTCCATCAGTGGGTTTTGCTCAAAACCCACTGTTGGAACTAAACTAGACCTATAGCTTCGGAAAAAATTATAATTTGATGTTTGGGAGACCTAAATTCCTTTCTCCAACCTCAATCCTAACTAATGATAATGGTTTTTCAGAAAATCAGATATGGGAGGTCCATCAGTGGGTTTTGCTCAAAACCCACTGATGGAACTAAACTAGACCTATAACTTTGGAAAAAATTATAATTTGATGTTTGGGAGACCTAAATTCCTTTCTCCAACCTCAATCCTAACTAATGATAATGGTTTTTCAGAAATCCAGATATGGGTGGTCCATCAGTGGGTTTTGCTCAAAACCCACTGATGGAACTAAACTAGACCTATAGCTTTGGAAAAAATTCTAATTTGATGTTTGGGAGACCTAAATTCCTTTCTCCAACCTCAATCCTAACTAATGATAATGGTTTTTCAGAAATCCAGATATGGGAGGTCCATCAGTGGGTTTTGCTCAAAACCCACTGATGGAACTAAACTAGACCTATAGCTTTGGAAAAAATTATAATTTGATGTTTCGGACACTTAAAATACTTTTTCAAGGGAGCCATTGGAAAGGAGGTGACATTGAGGCATAGACATGTAGGTGATTTAACCCAACCGGCCAAGGCTCCCTTACTCAAGGGATTTCCAAATATTTTGGCTGTAAGTTAAAGTACACTACCTGCTGAAATAATTTGATGATGGATATTATTTACTGATTATAATGATATTGCAGGTTTGGATGACTGAACATATTAGTATTGCTGCTCCTGAACATCCACATAAATTGCCAAGAATACTTCGCTGGACTTGGCCTAAAGCCCACGTTGAGACTATCAAGAGGATGATAGACCGTGTGGCCACAGATTTAATTAGGATTGATTTAAGTCCATTTGATATAGAGCATTATTTGGTACCTGACTACTCTCCTCCAACTCAACCACTTGAGGTAGAATGTGAGGTTTTACAGGAGGCACCAGAAGGAAGCCAGGCAACACAAGGAAGGCAACAGGCCTTACAAACAGAAGCCTGTGATATATGTATACAAAAACAAGAAGAAATTGAGAGCCTACAGCAACAATTAAATATAACACTTAAAAGTTTGGAGGAAGCCACAAGTGAGACGGCAACAGCCATCAGTGCCAAGGATCAAATGATTGATCAGAAAGAAACAATAATTGTAGAGAAGGAGTCCCAACTGCAAGTAAGAAATAACATGATTTTTGAGAAGGATAAATTGATTAGTAAATTATATTCGCAGCTTAAAGTACAAGAGGAACAAAATGATAAAAAGCTAGCTGTAAGAGAGAGTATCATAGTTCAGTGTAACCAAAAAATAAAGAAGTTGTTTGAAGACTTGCAAAGCAAAGGGTCAGCTGAAGGTGAGCCACTTGGGAAAAAAAGGAAAATAAGTCAGGTCAGAGAAGACTACCAGGCCAAAGGCAAGGGCAAACAAGTTGTTCAGGGTGAGGATGAGGATGACGACGAAGATGAAAATAATGATGAAGAGGAGGAGGCTCCTGTCCCATCAATCTTAGATACTACTACGCAAACAACAAAATCTCAGACCTCCACCCAAACAAAATTATCTGATCATCACACAGCTAAAGCTAAAGAATTTCAAAAGGTCAAAAGCAAAATCTTGAAGAATTCCAAGGCATTTTTTTAGAAGACTAAAGATGCAGAGATTGCTGAAACATTATTAAAGCTTAGTAAATTAAAGTGAGTTAGTTGCTATTGCGTTTGGAAAATTATTGTAAAACATTGATGATTATTGACATTCATTAATAAAATTTAATCATTCAGAATTAGACCTTTAAGTTGCTTATCTTATTTGCATGTAGGTATGAGTTGAAACCAGTATGGTCCAATGGGACCTTTACATTAGATATGATATCTTTTTTGATAATATTTGATTGGAATAACTACACCACGGGGGATTGCATCAATACATACTGGACTATTCTTGGAAATGAAACAAAATCGTGTAACTCACCATACCACCCCTCCATATTATGTGGGGTGGGGTTTGATGTAAGTCAAATAGTTCTTTTTTTTGTTGTTTTTTTCAATGATTTACTCTACTGAGACTTCCTTTTTAATAACCATAGGAACTTTTTGACGCAATGCACGCTCAGGCTTTTGAACAAACTATTGCTACTAATACGGATAAGCCAATTAGATATATCATCTGTCCTCTAAATAATGCAGATGATCATTGGCATCTAATGGTTATTGACCTCGTGGAAGGTAATATCCATCATTATAATTCTCTCGGCGCCACAGAAGGGTACACTGCCCAATTTGAAAAAATTGTAAGTTTTCTAATTCATAGATATACCTCAAAAAGAAGTTTCATACCAATATAATTATTACTAATGTCATTTGTGTCTAGGTGACATTTTTCAAAAATATGACCTGGTCTTATTACAAGACATGGAATAAGGGATTGCCTAACTTATGTGGGACAGAGTTTAATAAAATTGTTGTACAAGGACCCACCCAAACCAGATCGTAAGAGGATCTTTATTTTTGTCAAAATTAACAATGCATTTCATGGTTGGATCCATAATATGACAACAATGTTAATATTGGTTTTTCAGGTTGGATTGTGCATTTTTCATGATGCGGTATGCAGAAAGTCTAATTTTTCAAAGATCTACATAGTTTACACAAAAGCAAATGAAAAATTATCGATTTGAGGTGGGCTATAAAATTATGAGAGACAAGTGGTGGAAGATAAATCTGTAGATAGTTTTTTTGTGGATACAATGCATATGTTATTGTGATCACAAACATTGTATATTTGTAATTATACCATCCATGTACTCCTTTTAAAATCAATGAAACTTTGCTTCGGATCATTGTTTTTGTCTCATATATGATCTGTAATCTGTAATTGTTGTCGAACCCATCAGTAATATTGAACCTTGCTTTTGCTATAATAAATTGAATTCAGGACCACAGTGTGCCTGAAACAAAAGCATTTTAGGAAACCGACTGAGGGCCTGAAACAAAATGATCCTTGTTATTGTGTAATCTCTAATCTATAATCTGTCCTCTTGTCCATACTATAAGTAATATTGAACCTTACTAGTACACTACCCTAATTTTAAATCACAGCCCACGTTGGGCCTGAAATGAGATTATTCAGGCCCAGCGTGGTCCTGAAATGAGAATATTTCAGGCCCACGCAGGGCCTGAAAGCTATTATTTCAGGCCCAAGCCGGGCCTGAAATAGAATTATTTCAGGCCCAGAGTGGGCCTGAAATAAGAATGTTTCAGGCCCAAGTTGGGCCTGAAATAATATCATTTCAGGCCCAGAGTGGGCCTGAAATAATCTCATTCAGGCCCACTCTGGGCCTGAAATAACTCAATTTCAGGCCCAGCGTGGGCCTGAAATCAGATATGTTCAGGCCCACGCAGGGCCTGACACAATAATCTCATTTTATTTTTTAAATTAATCAATTTTAGATTGATTAAATATTTTATATAAATATACATGTTGTGAAATTATTTTTAATATTAAACAAAAAGGAGAGCACCTACATAGACATTGCATATCAAAATTAAATTTCATCCACATCATTACCTCATATTTAGAGAATTTGGCACAACAGGAGGTTTGTTGCTACAATCCTTGAAGCAAAATAATGAGAGACAAGTTCTGAAAACAAAATCTGTAATTTTTTTTCTACAATCCATATATGTAAGTGTAATGTATGTAATTGATATTGAAATCAATGGAGCATTTCTTTCGATCCTTAATTTTGTATAATCTCTAATCTTTAATCTGTAATTGTTATCGATAATATCAGTAATTTTTTAGGGACCTATTTTGATTTCAGGCCCAAGGTGGGCCTGAAATGACATTATTTCAGGCCCACCTAGGGCCTGAAATCCTATTATTTCAGGCCCACAATGGGCCTGAAATGATATTATATCAGGCCCTAGCTGGGCCTGAAACGACATTATTTCAGGCCCTGCTTGGGCCTGAAATGATTTATTTAAGGCTCAGCTTGGGCCTGAAATGATTTATTTCAGGCCCAAGCTGGGGGTCCACGCCTCTAGTTGCAAAAAAATTATTTACAGTATGATTAAATAATTTTTAATAAATGAACATGTTGTGACCACATTTTTAAAAGATAAACAAGAAGGAGAGTACCTAAATACACATTGCATATCACTATTTAATTCCATTCACATGAAGACCTCATATTATCAGAATTTGGCACATCAGGAGGTTTGTATGATGGACCTATCATATTTAGATTTTTCAAACCTCATTATCAGTTGTCAGACTTTACCTAATTATTGTTATTTTAGCTACAATATGCTATTTTTCGTCTCCAAACATAGTCCTAATGATTATCTAAAACTGTGTTGATACAGTATCAGTTGGCACACAATAATGATTCAACAAAGAAAAAATCAAATCGGTTAAACAACAGATATTTAGAAAACATAGGACTTCAGGACTTCAAGTTCCTGAAATAACATTATTTTGGGTTTACAAATCATACGACTTCAATTCTGATATATTTTGCTTATATTGATTGGACACAAGGTAAAATGCATCATAATATTGAAATACTTCTATAAGTCACAACATTAACAACTAGTTTTTTTAAGAATACTATACATTCAGTTATCCTCCTTACAAAATAAACACTTCCATCAGTGATAATACTCTGCAATACATAAACCAATTAACTCAAGACCTTGGGGCTGGCGGCATTCTACATGTCCTTTTATTATGGCCAAGTTGTTTGCACCGGCTGCATTTAAGTTTCACCTTGCCATTGTATCTTGACTCAATCCGTGTCTTCTTTCGTCTACCAGGCTGCACAAGGCTACGGGGACATCGAACTGTAATGTTGTTTACTCCACTAGGCCAAAACTGCTTGCTTCTACAAGGGTAAATACGATCCATGTAAACCCACTTCCAAGTTTCAGAATAAAAATAATGCTCACAATATCGGAGTGTATCGATGTTCCTGTGAATTATTACAGCTATAGCATGTGAGCAAGGGAGTCCTGAAATTTGAAACTCCCCACAATGACAAAACTTTTTTTCCAAATCAACAATGTATGAAGTGCCCCATGTTTCTACCTCCATTTCTGATTGAGAGTAAGGGTGAACCTTATAAGCTCTAGCTTTCTCTCTCCTTGATTCCATTTCTTTTGTAGCATGAGGTGTCAAAGCAACATGCCATTTGGAGACTTCCTCTCTACGGTTATAGAACCATTGAGCTACCTTTCTTC
Source organism: Boesenbergia rotunda (assembly GCA_024364735.1). Lineage (NCBI taxonomy): Eukaryota > Viridiplantae > Streptophyta > Magnoliopsida > Zingiberales > Zingiberaceae > Boesenbergia > Boesenbergia rotunda. Next base: position 49,229 of record JAGFNQ010006807.1, on the reverse strand, counting down.
TTGTATTATCAATTAACCTATTTATGGGAAGCTCACGTGTAGACTTAAACAATGCATTCAAGCTCTCCACATAATTCGTGGTAAGCATTCTGTACCTTCTCCCAGTAAAGTGTGCATTTGCCCACCTTTTAGGGTCAATGTTCTGAAGCCACTTATGAGCATCTGGATATTTTTCAAGCATTGTCTGCATTATCATATCATATTGGAGTGTTGTGTTGGCTCGTGCTGCTGCCCAAAACAAATCTACACCAGCTCTACTTCCAGTATCAGCTACCATATTGCAAGACATGTGGTGGCAACAAAAAGCATGATGCGCGTTTGTGAATACTTTTCTGACTGCTGATATAATGCCCCGATGTCTATCTGATACTATGGTCAGTGAGTGATCATCAACAGCAAAGAACCTCTTTGTATGCTCCAAAAATCACTCCCAAGCAGACCCACATTCTACTTCAGCTATTGCAAAGGCAACTGGGAGAACATTGTCATTACCATCAATCGCCGTTGCAATCAACAATACTCCTGGATACTTTCCTCTTAGGTGTGTCGCATCAATTCCGATAAGTCTACGCAAATAAGACCTGAACACCCTTCGGCAAGCACCAAAAGCCCAAAAACACCTTTGGAATTGATTGTCACCATTCGTGCATAGTGCCACATAAGTTTCAGGATCTCTAGCTCTTAACTCACGCAGATATTGTGGGAGATCTCTGTATGCATCATCATAATCTCCAACAACCTTTTTCAATGCTTTCTCCCTAGCTATGTATGCTTTTCTGTATGATATCGTCACTCCAAATCTAGCTTTAATATCTGAAATAATCATACTTGGTTTGTATTGTTCATTATGAAGAAATTGCTCTTCAACAAAAGAAGCAACAAATGATGAAGAGCATGCATGATGATCAGCACTTTCCCTAACACTTCGACATTGGTGTTCCTTTATATATTTTGTAACAGTGAACTCTACTCCCCCCCATCCAACTACTCTCCATGTACATTGTTGGTTAAAACACACTGCTTTAACTCTGTTTTTCCGGGTGTCCACTGGGTTATATCTCATATGCTTAACCATCGCATGTTTAACAAGTGCATTCTTAAATTCTTCTCTAGATGGAAATATCTGCCCCACAAAAAATTCATGCTCATCTCTTGCCTCTAGCTCTCGAATTGGCCCAGCAAGCAATCGAGAATTCAAAATATATGGATTTTCAGCTAATGGAAACTCCTCCTCTAAGTCACTGTACTGATCTGGAGGGAATTCATATTGCTCAATCTGCATATCATCAGCTTGGAATTCTAGTACACTTGTACTGGGTACAAATTCTTCTGCATTCTGGATTTCAAATTCTTCCTCCCCACTCCATGTTGGCTGAAAGATTTCAACTACTCTTGTAGAAGAATTCAAACCCTCATCTTCTATATTATTTGCTTCTTCATTTAGGTCAATTACCAAATTCCTTGTAATGCTATTATCACCATACTGGGAAGATAATGGAATATTATTACTAGCTATTTCTAATCCTTTCCACGTACCCACGTTATCATCAAGAGTATTCCATATCTCAGAGAGAATTTCGTCAACAACATTATCATCCCTGAAAAAAAATTACAATTAACTTTATCAAACTTTGAAATTGATAATAAAGGCCCTAGGAGCCCTGAGGGCCTGAAATCATTTGATTTCAGGCCCAGGGATTTGATTTTAGGCCCTACCAGGGCCTGAAATAATTTTATTTCAGGCCCAGGTCGGGCCTGAAATCAAATTATTTCAGGCCCAGGCAGGGCCTGAAATCATTTGATTTCAGGCCCACTCCCGGCCTGAATCATTACATTTCAGGCCCAGGGTGGGCCTGAAATCATTTGATTTCAGCCCCTCCCTGGCCCTGAAATAAAATAAATTCAGGCCAGCCCTGGGAGGGCCTGAATTTCTTTTATTTCAGTCCCTCCGAGGGCCTGAAACAAATTATTTCCGAGGGCCTCAAACTAAATTTTTCAGCCTCTTCTCTTGCCCGAAACCTAATGACATCATGCACTCCCAGGGCCTGATATTATGTAATGCATATCACCCTAAGCCTCCTCCAAATATAAAAATAGTAGAAAGAGTTTATCTTCATTAAAACTATATCTGATACCATATCAAAGATGACAATCATACGTACATTTCTATTTCTCTTAGTTACCAATCTGTTGCTTCCTTTTTCTCCTTCGACAACCTATTTTGTTGCTTCCTTTTTCTCCTTCGACAACCTATTTTCCTCAGGTGCTTTGGTGATGAATCGAGTTGTGCAAGGAAGCAATATATACGTACCTTCGTGATCATTCGACTTGTGCAAATCATTTCACATATATATATTGGCTGAGATAAATTCCACTGCTACCCATCCGAACCACAAATTAATATTTTATTGATAAAGTGGTTCAGCTGTCTCGAAAATGAGTTTCATAAAGCCATTATATGGCGGGAGGGGTATAAAAGTAACTTCACTATATGGGATGCGCCCTTTGGTATAATAGAAACCATGGTACACTATTCGGTAATTACGAATAGTTGGATATGCCCTTTGGTAAATTGCCGAAATTACTTGATGGACAAATCACTCTAATTGAATATCTTTGATTATCTATCGATGGTATATATGTATGTGTAATCGACCTTAGATCCATATAGACCAGGGAGACCAAACTTTGGTTGGAGACCAAACTCTGGCTGACATGAATTGATTTTTAATATTTGATCAATATGTTAGTGAGTTGAGTGAAACGTCAAATAGGTCAAGATTGGCTGAATAATTGACCATTGAAAAGTTCAAGTAGGTTACGATTGACAGAACACTAGGTGGTGGGAAGTCCAACGAGAAGTTGATAATTGAAAAAGTCCAAGTGAATCACGGTTGATTGGACACTTGATAATTGAAAGTCTAATATAGAGTTGACAAGAGCAAAGTCAAGTGGATAATGCAGGATCAAATACTTGACAATGAAAAAAGTCCTAACATATCATGGAGGAACGGATGTTAGGCATGAGATGATAAGTTCAAACAGGTCAAAGAGAAACAAATAATGTTTAATAATGGTGAAGTTTTGGTTGGTCAAGATCGATTGGATGTTAGACATGGACAAGAAGTCTTGGCATGTCAAAGTTGACTATATGCAGGCGGGTGAAGTTTTGGTAAATTGAAGTCAATTGGATACTAAGCAAGTATAAAACCCTAGAAAGTCAGGGTTAATAAGTATTAATTGTACAAGGAAAGTTCCGGAGACATGATGGTCCCTTGAAATAATGGTATTCGACGAGAACAACATTTTTTAGCATCTTGAATAGTATTTTAGGTTTCTGCTACAATATTTAGGATTGCTATATATAGTATTCAAGGTTGTTATAATATTCAAGGTTGCTATAATATTCAAGGTTTAGGATTTCTTCTATAGAATTTAGGGTTGCTACAATATTCGGGGTTTATGATTTCTACTATAATACTTCTGCTATAGTACAATCGACTGATGAGTTTAATCAATCGATTAATAATACTGTAGCAACAAGCAGAAAGGTTGGAACTCAACTGTGAACAATGTTCTGATATAGTAACAGTCAATTGATGAATTGATCAATTAACTGTCAGTGTTACTATAGTGAACATAAAATTTAGAACTCAACTAGGGGTTTGACTAGTTGTCCATCAGTCGATTGATGAGTTTGAGCAATCGACTTGACAACGTAGTATCAAATAGAAGGTTTCTAACTATTTGATATTAAATGACTGATGACCAGTAATAGTCAATTGTTCATGGTCAAACAAATAAAGTTGTTAAGTATATGGCAACAGCTGAAGCAAAGAAGAAAGCTTTATGACTTAGAGGATTAGTTAGAGAACTGAACGTTTAGCAAGGTGAAGTTAATTAAGTTATTATGTAATAGTCAGAGTACTATCTATTTGGCGAAGAATCAAGTTTATCATATGAAAATCAAACACAATGTGATGTTTCACAAGATCAGAGATTTGATTGCTTTTAGGGAAATTCAACTTGAGAAGGTTCACACTGCAGATAATACTGCAGACATGTTGACACTTCTAGTGACCATAGAAATGTTCAAGCATTGCTTGAACATGATCCATGCCTCTAGCTACTAGAGGAAGAAAGCCTAAATTAGAGTTGTAGGTGGAGTTTTACTTAGATACTCGTGTTCTTTGAAGGGGTGTATATTCGCCAAAGTGGAGATTGTTGACGGGTAACTTATATCTGAGTGAATGCCAATACGAGGGACATCACAGATGAAATATCTATTAAGTTTGTTCATAACAAAATTTTGTTATAAGATTTTATAATAGTTACGATTTTTCATAACAAAATTCTATTACAATTTTTCAATTTTTCTGGGTTTGGGATTTAGGTACTATTTATAGGGAACGTTATAAAGCTATTGAGGTATCAAGAAAATAATATGAATTCTTTTGTGTAAAGAGAATTATAATAAAGCTTCGACCATTCTGTGGAGTAGCTAGGCATGCCACCGAACCACAGTAACTCATCTCCTCCTCCTCCTCCTCCTCCTCCTTTTTCATCTTCATCTTCTGCGTGTTTTCTCTCTCATCTGTGTCTTTGTCTCATTACACGTTGCAATTTCTCTCTCTTCCTCTTCTTCAACGTTAGAGGTTGAGAGGTGTTGTATCTCGTTTTGCGCAATAATATATTTATTTTATTTTTGTATTACTCGTATAATAATGTGTTGTAAGAAGTTTCTCCACCTCCAGAAGATATTCGACAAGTAGAGAACTAGTGGTAATTTCACTAGGATGGTAAAATGTGGAATAGGAACCGGCGGTTCTAAACCACGTTAAATTAGTATGTTGTGCATGTATTACCTTGTATTTTTTTTATTCTTTCCGTTGTGTACTAAACATTGTAGACGAGCACGACAATATCAAAACGAATGCAAAATTAAGAATCGCTATTCACCTCTCCTCTAGCAACATCAATGGTCCCAACAAGGTAGACAATATTCTATACTTAGCAAATTCTGTAAAATAAAAAAGATGAAATTTGTCATTCTAGTATCCCCAACGACTTGACCCACACCATTGGGAGAGAGTAAATCAGGAAATCAAAATTAATCATCACATGGGAGGATAATTCCCCAATCGGCTTTGTTAGAATTTGATCCTTGCTTAATTTTGTAAATCTGTCATCTCATAATTAACTCGGCGATGTTCTGGGAGCAACGATATTCTAGAGTCACTAGTAGCTTTGGTTGTCCAATTTAGAATGATTAAAATAATCAAATAGTTTTGATCAAAATTAGTGTTCGATGAACAAAAATATTTCAAATTGGATATATAAAATATGAAGGGATCACCCATACTGTCATTTTGAATAGTTTGGGAGGTCATGCATATATTCAAACTGATTAATATTCTTCCCGTAAATTCATTCACGTACGCCACCTTTCCTTGAATCATCGGCCCTAGAATTGTCAGAAAGTTGTTTCTTGGCGAGTTCTCAGTAGAGGGACATTAAAGATCACACCACTCGGTTGACTTTTGTGTCCCAACAATATCTAGATTGGGAGACAAACTTTAACCGTTGAAATGAATGCTATTTGCATGACAAGTTAAGGCAATCGTGGAGCTTAAACCAAAGACTTTGATGGCCGATCGATCGTATCTAGACATCGTTGACCATATCAACATGTGTGGTTCAAACATGGAACACACGTAGCTTAAAACGAGGGCAATAAAGGTTGACCAAGATCCAGAAACTAAGAATAGTCTCTACGTCTATCAACATCATTGTGATTTTTTATTTTTTTGAGAAATGTTTTCTCGAGTCAACGCATGAAAAGTCAGAGATTGCTTATTTTGAAAATGAAATTATTTGTTTGTACTAATTTTGTATGATTAGTTTGACAAATCTATTTGTTAAATATAGTTTTTTTCCCAAAAAAATCTAAAACTAGTTTGGATCAATTTTATATAACCATATAGAAAAAATTAGATAGGAGTCATCATGGTAAAAGGTGATTAACTCACCCCCAGTCTCCCTTTCAGGACCAACATGAAAATGGTAAATCACGGAAATTATTAATCCGGAGGTTGTGGTTAGTGTATGGGGAGGACAGACACACTGACTTTACTAAATTTTAAATTAGAGAGGAATCAGTTAAATAAGACATGGAGTCTCTTACATAAATATAAATATGTATGCCCCCAGTCTCCCTTTCAGTCTCAGCAGTTAAATTCGCTTGCCCCAGTCTCCCTTTCAGTCTCAGCAGTCGGTTGGGCCTTCTGGATATCAGCCCCTGCAGATTGTTGGACCTTCATCTTCTCAGCCGCAGCCGATTTTAGCGTTGCCACCTTCAGCTCCAGAGACAGGCAGAGTTTATGTAGTCATCAGAGAGGAGGCACAGCGGCCCGATGGATTGGTCTTTCGTGGTATGATTTCGGTTTATGCATTTCCTGCTGAATTACTTGTTGATACCGGTAGTTCTAGTTCTTTCATATCACGACTGTTTATGGGAAAAATTAGTAGAGCGCCTACCCTTATATCACAACGTTTATCAGTATCTCTACCATCCGGTGAGGTATTGGATATCACGCAGGAAGTCAAGACGTGCCCATTGGACTTTGACAATTATACCCTCACCGTGGATCTGTCAGTTCTCGAGATGGTAGAAATTTGATATTATTCTGGGCATGGACTCATTGGCGGCTTATCATGCCACAGTTGATTGCCAAGCGAGGGTGGTCACGTTTCGGCCTCCGAACCAACCCTCGTGAGAATTCATTGGCACCAGAGATGATGGGATTTCTATTATCTCTGCACTTCAAGCCCAGAAGCTTATATTGCACGGATGTCAGGGTTTTCTATTATCATTGATCATCAATGATGGTAGTTGTAGCCCTCATCTCTCAGGTGTTCCAGTAGTCCAAGAATTTCCAGATATATTTCCAGAGGAGCTACCTGGTTTGCCTCCCAGAAGGCAAGTTGAATTTGTGATCGAGTTGATTCTGGGGACTTCGCCGGCATCAATGGCTCCGTATCGTATGACGCCTAAGGAGTTGGACGAGCTAAAGGTCCAGCTTCAAGAGTTGCTTGACAGAGGATTTATTCGTCATAATGTATCTCCATGGGGTTCACCAGTTTTATTCGTCAAGAAAAAGGATGGTTCTATGAGGTTGTGCATCGACTACAGACAGTTGAATGCTGTGACTATCAAGAATAAGTATCCCCTACCTCGTATTGAAGATTTGTTTGATCAGTTGAAGGATACCTCAGTGTATTCTAAAATTGATTTACGGTCCGGATATTATCAGTTGAGGATCAGGGATTCGGATATCCAGAAGATAACTTTCCGCACCCGGTACAGACATTACGAGTTTTTGGTAATACCATTTGGGCTTACCAATGCTCCTGCAGTATTTATTGATCTGATGAATCGGGTTTTTATGGAGTATTTGGATCAGTTTGTTATTGTTTTCATTGACGATATTCTGATTTACTCCCGTTCCGAGAAAGAACATGCGCGCCACCTTCGCATCGTCCTGGAGACGCTCCGACGGGAGCAGTTGTATGCAAAGTTTAGCAAGTGTACTTTCTAGTTGTCTTTTGTGGGTTTTCTCGGACACGTTGTTTCCAGTAGAGGTATTTCCGTAGATCCCCACAAGATTGAGACTGTTACCAGTTGCGAACAACCTAAGTCGGTTTAGGAGGTGCGCAGTTTTCTCGGATTGGCTGGTTATTATCGCCGATTTGTTGAGGGGTTTTCCAGCATCGCTTCACCGTTGGCACGTCTGACCAGAAAAGGTGTGAAATTTTTTTGGACAGAAGCTTGTGAGACCAGTTTTCAGGAGCTCAAGCGGCGATTGGTGTCTGCGCCTGTATTGGTGTTACCTTCAGGTGAGGACGGTTTTGTACTCTACACTGACACATCACATCAGGATTTGGGTTCAGTTTTGATGCAGCATGGACGAGTAGTCTCTTATGCTTCTCGTCAGCTGAAGGAGCATGAGAAGAATTATCCAGTTCATGACTTAGAGCTTGCAACCATTATTTTTGCCCTGAAGATATGGAGACATAATCTCTACGGTGTCACATTTGAGATTTTCACAGATCACAAGAGCCTCAAGTATTTATTCACTCAGAAGGAGCTAAATCATCATCAGAGAAGATGGATAGAATTCTTGAAGGATTATGACTGTACTATTAGCTACCATCCAGGGAAAGCTAATGTAGTTGCAGATGCACTGAGCAGAAAATCCCGGAGTGTTCTGGCTTGTCACCAGGTTATGGTCACCGATTTAGTTCAGAGCTTCTCAGAGTTGGGACTGGAGGAGCAAGGTCAAACAGAGAAAGGGTTGTTGATGACTATGGTTGCTCAGTCTTCGACCAGGACGAGGATCAGAGAGGCTCAGGGTAGTGATCAACATCTGCAGTTCCTAGGCAGCCGGATAGCCTCAGAGCAGCAGATTGACTTTACACGTGATGACGAGGGTATTCTATATTTCCGAGGGAGATTGTGTGTACCTAAGTCACATCTGGTTATGGAGGAGTTGCTTCTGGAGGCTCATCGATCTCGGTTTGCTTTACATCCAGGTGGAAACTGTATGTACCAAGATTTGAGACGTTCCTATTGGTGGAACGATATGAAGAAAGACATCGCGGATTTTGTTGTTAGATGTCTAGTGTGTCAGCAGGTGAAGGCCGAACATCAGAGACCTGCTGGATTACTTCAGAAGATCCGTATTCCTGAGTGGAAGTGGGAGCACATCACGATGGATTTCGTTGTGGGATTACCGAGGTCTCGTAGAAGACACGATGCGATTTGGGTGATCGTTGATCGATTAACCAAATCTGCTCATTTCTTGGGGATTCAGAGGACAGATTCACTGGACAAGCTAGCAGAGTTGTACTACCGTGAGATTATCAAATTACATGGTGTTCCTCTTAGCATCATATCAGATAGAGACCCGTGTTTCACTTCGCGGTTTTGGCAGAGTTTGCAACAGGCCATGGGTACCGAGCTTTGATTCAGTACAGCCTTTCATCCGCAGACGGACGGACAGTCTGAGCATACCATTCAAACACTGAAGGATTTGTTGAGATCTTGCGTTATGGACTTTGGAGGCAACTGGGAGGATCACCTGCATTTGGTTGAGTTTGCCTATAATAATAGCTATCATTCGGTTATTCAGATGGCACCTTTTGAGGCGTTGTATGGTAGAGCTTGCAGGACACCCACCCTTTGGGAGGAGGTTGGGGAATCTCAGTTGCTAGGTCCTCAGAGTATTCAGCATGACGCTGAGCTAGTCCGTACTATCAGAGGCTCAGGATCGTCAGAAGAGTTATGCAGATCGGAGATGCAGACCCATGGAGTTCTCCGTGAGCGATCACGTGTTCTTACGGGTGTCACCCACGAATGGGGTGAAGATGTTTGGGTTGCGAGGTAAGTTAGCTCCCCGCTATATTGGACCTTTCCAGATTTTGGAGCGGATTGGAGCAGTCGCTTATCGTCTGGCGTTACCACCGTCACTGGCTGGAGTTCACGACGTATTTCATGTTTCCCGGTTGAGGAAATATGTACCAGATCCTACACATGTGTTATCGGAGGTGCCGGTCACACTTCAACCGGACGTGACTTATGAGGAGGTGCCTATGCGGATTCTGGACCGCAAAGAGCATCGGTTGAGGAACAAGACAGTTCTGTTGGTCAAAGTTGGTTGGCAGCACCACTCTAATGAGGAAGCTGTTAGTAATATGAGAGAAGTGTCCTAAGGCAATCGCCTTATGATTGTAAACATTTATTTTAATAAATGAATATTCACTATTTGAGTATGCATGTCTGTGTATTTGATTGGGATCTTAAACTCATTTACTGAATGTCCACAATACAATTCACAGCATGAGAGAATTTGTGATGAATTCATAAATAGTGATTATCTCTACATGTGCAATTATGAAGTATTGAAATTGTCCCTAGTCGATGAATTAATAAATAAGGACACTATCAATTCTGTTGAGACTAGCATGAGTTATTCTCTAATCAGCTGATTCTCACTGGCTGGTGACATTGGGATGTTCGGAGATAAACATGAATGCTAGTTAAGGGAACTAGTTCATTGGAGTGACTGGCTGTAAAACATCACATGGTAGTCTACACATAGAAATGTCAGTGAAGTTCTTACTGCGGCTTAAGTGCGATGTTCCTTTGACTTGCGGTGTTCAAGTCATCTTGGTCATGGAGACTTATACTTTAACATCTTAAGCAAGCATCTCCAAGGAGGTGTGGACCCAGGATGGTTGGGTATAAGCCGAAGTGCCCGAAGATGTTTGAACAGCCTACAAAGGATTCACCACTCCTTGCGAGGAGATGTATACGCAAGGCCTATCGTCGGATTATTACTCAAAGCCTCTGGCCAGAGCATCACATGATCTGAGTATGAATATCTCAGAAACGTGAGAGTAATTAGAATCCGTTGGACGAGAAAGACATTACTTGGGTTAGGTGTGACGTAGTCAGCCTAGTGGGGACTGACATACATAGACCGTGTCCTAAACCAAGTGGGTATAAGATGGTGAAGGGAATGAGGCACGACTCATTATAGCTGCTGAAGGGTTTCAGAATTATATCTGAGGTCAACCGTTGATCTTTCGATTAATTGGGGGTCATGATGTACTACTAGGTGCCACTCATGATCGTTCTATAATTGGTTGATTATAGACGGCCAACATAAATCGAAAGCCTATTTAGTCACACACACTACGAGTAATCTGAGGGATTTAAAACGAGTTGAAAATTGGATTTTTCGATCAAGAGAGTTAAGTCGAATCTGAATTTATCAGAGACGCATCGGAAGCTTAAAATGGCTAAGTCTTTTGAAGGCTTATTAGGCGAATTAAATGAGTTTAATTCGCAAGGAGACGGCTTGGATTTGGCCGGCCAAAGAGTGTCCCCACCCTCTTTGGTTTAGCCGGCCACAAAAAAAAGGGAGAACCAAGTTTTTGGTTTAAATTATAAAATAAATCAAGCGTGATTTGTTTTATAAAATTATGGATAAAGAAATTTATATAAAGAAATTTATATAGAAATTTATTCTTTTTATGGAAATTAAAATGAACCATGGATTGGTTTATTTTATTTTATAAAATCAATTATGAATTGATTTTTTCATGATAAGAAAAATTTATATATTAAATTTCTTGTAAAATTTTATTCCATAATAAAAAGGGAGACATGGTTGTTTTTATTATAAATTAAGTTATAATAAAAACTTGGCATAACGGAATAATTCATAGAAAAATTTATAAGATAAATTTCTTATGAAAAATTTATTCCGTTAAAAAGGAGACTTGGCGATAAAGAGGCTACTATATAAAGGTGCATAGACAAGGCTTAGAAATCAATTCAAGTGATCAAGGATTCTTGCCTAGCCTCTTTTTCCTCTCCTTCTCTCCCTCTCCCTCCTCAAGTGGGTGCTGGCCCTAGAGAGCTCCTCTAGGGTTGCCGTGAGCCACCTCCAACAAGAAGAAGCCAAAGAAGAAGAAGAAGCAGACACAACTCCTTCCTCCCGGAATCCGGATTCCGTTCTTCGTTTGGTGGTTATCTTTCATCTCTCTCTCTTGATATTCTTGTCGTGCCTTTGGAGAATCTAGTAGTTCTTGTCGGCACGAAACTCATGGCTTTGCGAAGTCATCCCGAAGAGAACTCGGCGTGGACGTGAATAGAGGCGGAGCTTCCAAGGGACGCTACGGTTGGATCTCGTCCCTTACTTCGAGTTACGCGAGGTATTAAGTAAATTAGTTTACTTTCTGCAAAATTTTAATTTATGATCATGTCTCCACAATATAAGGTTGCATGCTAGATACGTGGTTGAAATAATTTGAGAAATTATTTATGCTAAACCTTCCGCTGCATGTAATTAAGTTTTAAAATTACGAACCCGTATCCATGTCAACATGCACCTGGTCCCAACAGTGGTATCAGAGCTGGTTAGTGTTCGACATAATCATATAATTGTTTTGCGGAAAACTTTGTCATGATCTCAATTTTGAAAAAATTTTCCAATTATGGAAACTTTCCAATTATGATAAATTTTAGATTTAGGAATTTCAAAGTTTGGAAATCAGCATGAAATTTCGCAAACTTTTGAAATATCCTAGTTTCTGAAATTTTATGATAATTGTGAAAACTTTCCATTTTTGGAAACTTTCCAATTTTGGAAATTTTCCAATTTTGGAGATATGTAAGTTTTCTTTATACCAGAAACTTACAATTATTCTGAAAACCTATTATGAAATCTCGCAATTTTGGGCACTTTCTTTCTAGAAAGTCTAGACAAATTTATGGATTATTAATTGACAATTAAATTCGAATTGGTTTTAAATTAATAACAAAATTCTTTATTTTGGATTGAGCCTCGGGGAGCCGTCCAATTTAAAGTTAGTTGTTGTAATTTAATTTCCTATTTTGAATAAAATTGTCATGTTTAATTTGGTTACGCCTCGGGGAGCGGACCAAATTAGATTTACAACAAATTTCTTTTTTTTGGGTATCTGAGCCTCGGGGAGCCATCCAAAGAAAATAATTTGTTGAAATTAATAGATCCATAAATAAAATATGTAATCAAATCTTGAAAATTTTGAGGTGATTCTCAAACGATAATTTCCTTATTTGATTTAAGAGGTGATGCTCTTACATATTGTTGTCTCCAAAATTAATTAGGAAAATGATTTCCTATAGAGTTTTCTTAAATAAGATTTTCATGAAAATAATATGTGGTTGAATTAAGAGAATCTGTCTCTTAATTTAATAAGATTTGATTTAGAGAAATCAAAGTCTTAAACATATTATTTCCGAAATTGATTATGACAATTTAGGAAATTATTTCCCAAAACAATTCCTTAAATAAAGTATGAAATTAGAATTAGGAAATCCGGTTCCTAATTCAATTAATGAGACTTGATAAATTAAGTCACATACATACTTTATTAAGGAAATCGTTAGTACATGACATAATTATATGTCATGAATGTGCTTAGAAAAGAAAGGATGAGACCCAAAACCCCTTACAAAATATTAAGGCCAACACCTTCCATTAATATGGTTAGAACCGGAGTTTTGTTTCTCGTTTGGGTTGATGGACACATCCATGCCCGGCTTGAACCTCAACATGTTCAAATCATGGAATTAGTTTATGATTAATATAGTTGGAGTCAGAGGTCAATCCTTAGTTTTGGTTGTTGGATACATCCAAGCCTGACTAAACGGTTGAATGAGCTCCAACCATATTAAAACTATTGCTTGATTAATGGGTCAACCTTAAGCTTGGAGCATCGATTTGTTGTGCCACAGCCAAGGTCGATGTAAAGAGAGGTGCAGTTGGGTGCTATGTATATTGTTGCATACTTGTTAATGAGTTAACAACCCAATGATTTATGCAAACATTCAATTAGTTGATAGCATAAAGTGATAGTTACATATATGTGATATGTAATCGGTATAATTACCTATCTTCATAGCTAAGAATAACTTGATGGCCACAGTCATGGTTGTTCTTATCTATGGTTGGATATCAACCTATTTGGAGATGTTCCTACGATCTCCCGAATTGATAAAAAGGGTTATTCAATTCGATAAATAAATAGGATTTAATTAATGTATGTTGATGCATTCTTTATCATTCTTCTCACATAAGCTCAATTTGTATTTCTAGGATAATTACTCGATCATGTCTTCTCTGAATTTGCGTTCCATTTTGGACACCAATAAACTGACTGAGCCAAACTTCATGGACTGGCTTCGAAACCTGAGGATAGTCCTCAAGGCAGAGAAGCTTGCTCTTGTCCTTGAAGAACAACTTCCTAACCGTCCTCCTGAAGATGCAACTCCAGATCAGTTTCCTGAGTTGCTCAACCTGCTGAAGACTGTAGAGCCTTCTGTGAAGCAGGATCAGAAGACGGCACTGTTAGTTGGTTCCTCGAAGAAAGGTTCTAAGAGGAAGGCCAAAGAACAGAATAAAGGAAAGAAGAAAAAGGCCAAAAGACTGAAAAGACACCAAAAGGCACTTGCCATCACTATGGCAAAGAGGGTCACTGGCGAAGAAACTGCAAGGTTTATCTTGAGTCCTTGAAGAAGAAGGCATCCGATGCCCCATCCTCTTCAGGTATCTTCGTTATTGAATGTCACTCTATTTCCTCAATCACCTGGTTACTTGATACTGGGTATAGCTCACATATATGTAATGACATACAGGGGCTAAGGAATAGAAGAAGACTCGTCAAGGGAGAAGCAAATTTGCGAGTTGGAAATGGAGCAAAAATTGCTGCTGTTACCATCGGAACATATTAGCTAAAGCTCCCTACTGGACGTGATTTAGAATTGGATAATTGTTATTTTGTTCCTTCGTTAATAAAGAGCATTGTATCTATTTCATGCTTGAATGAAAAGGGTTATCATTTAACTTTTAGTAACAATTGTTGTTACATAATGGTGTTCTTTATGGGACCGGAACTTTGTGCAATGGTATCTACACGTTAGATTTATCCGGTGACGTTTTCAATACCGAAGTTAGCAACAAACATACTCGAATAGATAATCGAATAGACTCCTATACGTGGCATTGTCGTCTTGGCCATGTAAGTAAGAAACGCATGACCAAATTACACCGATGTGGAATTCTGGAATCATTTGAACCCGGTTCATTTGATACATGCGAATCATGCTTAAAAGGCAAGATGGACAAATTACCCTTTTCCGTAAAAGGTAATCCAGTGGGAGAATTGCTTGGTCTAATACATACTGATGTATGTGAACCAATGTCAACTCTTGCAAAAGGAGGCTATAGCTACTTCATTACCTTTATCGATGATCACTCATGATTCGGGTATGGGTTCTTGATGAAACACAAATCTGAAGCTTTTGAGAAATTCAAAGAGTTCAGAAATGAAGTAGAGAAACATCTTGGCAAAAGTATTAAGATACGTCGATCCGATCGGGGTGGTGAATACTTGAGTCAAGAGTTTCAAGATTATCTTAGGGACAATGGGATATTGTCTCAATGGACTCCGCCATATACACCACAGTATAATGGTATATCTGAGAGGCATAACTGAACCTTGATGGACATGGTAAGATCTATGATGAACCATGCAACTCTTCCAAAATCCTTTTGGGGCTATGCACTTAAGACAGATGTTTACTTGTTAAACAGAGTCCCGACCAAGGTAGTCTCTACTACTCCATATGAGACGTGGAATAGTAAGAAACCTCACTTAACTCACCTTAAGATATGGGGTTGTCCTGCTTATGTGAAGTGGACTGTATCAGACAAATTGGATGCTAAGTCTGATAAATGTCTATTTATTGGATACCCTAAGGAAACAAAGGGTTACCAATTCTATCATCCCTTGGAACAAAAGGTGTTTGTTTCAAGGCATGCTGTATTTCTAGAAAAAGAATTTCTTTTACAAGAAAACAGTGGAGTGGCATTGAACTTGATGAAGTTCAAGAAACTCTAATAGACATTACAGAGACACCTAGTCTAGACCCACAACCAATAACTCATAATGATGTGTTGTGACCGGGTGCATGTTGACATGGATACGGGTTCGTAATTTTAAAATTTAATTACGTGCAGCGGAAGGTTTAGCATAAATAATTTCTCAAATTATTTTAACCACGTATCTAGCATGCAACCTTATGTTGTGTAGACATGATCATAAATAAAAATTTTACAGAAAGTAAACTAATTTACTTAATACCTTGCGTAACTCGAAGTAAGGGACGAGATCCAACCGTAGCATCCCTTGGAAGCTCCGCCTCTATTCGCGTCCACGCCGAGTTCTCTTCGGGATGACTTCGCAAAGCCACGAGTTTCGTACCGATAAGAACTACTAGATTCTCCAAAGGCACGACAAGAATATCAAGAGAGAGAGATGGAAAACTAACCACCAAACGAAAAACGGAATCAAGATTCCGGGAGGAAGGAAGGAGTTGCGACCCGCTTCTTCTTCTTCTTCGGCACCTTCTTGGTGGAGGTGGCTCACGGCAACCCTAGGGGAGGTCTCTAGGGCTGGCGCCCACTTGAGGAGGGAGAGGGAGAGAAGGAGAGGAAGAGAGGCTAGGCAAGAATCCTTGATCACTTGAATTGATTTCCAAGCCTTGCCTTTGCACCTTTATATAGTAGCCTCTTTATCGCCAAGTCTCCTTTTTAACGGAATAAATTTTTCATAAGAAATTTATCATATAAATTTTTCTATGAATTATTCCGTTATGCCAAGTTTTTATTATAACTTAATTTATAATAAAAACAACCATTTCTCCCCTTTTATTATGGAATAAATTTTACAAGAAATTTATTATATAAATTTTTGTTATCATGGAAAAATCAATTCATAATTGATTTTATAAAATAAATTAACCAATTCATGGTTCATTTTAATTTCCATAAAAAGAATAAATTTCTTTATATAAATTTCTTTATCATGGTAAATCAATCCATTATTGATTTTATAAAATAAAATAAACCAATCCAAGGTTTATTTTAATTTCCATGAAAATAAATCTCTTTATATAAATTTCTTTATATAAATTTCTTTATCCATAATTTTATAAAACAAACCACGCATGGTTTATTTTATAATTTGAACCAAACAATTTGGTTCTCCCTCTTATTGTGGCAGGCCAAACCAAAGAGAGTGGGGACCCTCTTTGGCCGGCCAAATCCAAGCCGTCACCTTACGAATTAAACCCATTTAATTCGTCCAATAAGCCTTCAAAAGACTTAGCCATTTTATGCTTCCGTTGCGTCTCTGAAAATTCAGATTCGACTTATCTCTCTTGATCAGAAAATCCAATTTTCAACTCGTTTTAAATCCCTCGGATTACTCGTAGTGCGTGTGACTAAATAGGCTTTCGATTTATGTTGGCCGTCTATAATTAACCAATTATAGAACGATCATGAGTGGCACCTAGTAGTACATCATGATCCCCAATTAATCGAAAGATCAACGGTTGGCCTCAGAAATAATTCTGAAACCCTTCAGCAGCTATAATGTGTCGTGCCTCATTCCCTTCACCATCTTATACCCACTTGGTTCAGGACACGATCTATGTGTGTCAGTCCCCACTAGGCTGACTACGTCACACCTAGCCCAAGTAATGTGTTTCTCGTCCAACGGATTCTAGTTACTCTCATGTTTATGAGAGATTCATACTCGGAACATGTGATGCTCTGGCTAGAGGCTTCGAGTAACAATCCGACGATAGGCCTTGGGTATACATCTCCTCGCAAGGAGTGGTGAATCCTTTGTAGGCTGTTCAAACATCTTCGGGCACTTTGGCTTATACCCAATCATCCTGGGTCCACACCTCCTTGGAGATGCTTGCTTAAGATGTTAAAGTATAAGTCTCCATGACCAAGATGACTTGAACACCGCAAGTCAAAGGAACATCGCACTTAAGCTGCAGTAAGAACTTCATTGACATATCTATATGTAGATTACCATATGAAGTTTTACAGCTAGTCACTCCAATGAACTAGTTCCCTTAACTAGCATTCATGTTTATCTCCGGACATCCCAATGTCACCAGCCAGTGAGAATCAGCTGATTAGAGAATAACCCATGCTAGTCTCAACAGAATTAATAGTGTCCGTATTTATCAATTCATCGACTAGGGACAATTTCAATACTTCACAATTGCACATGTAGAGATAATCACTAGTTGTGAATTCATCACAAATTCTCTCATGCTGTGAATCGTATTGCGAACATTCAGTAAATGAGTTTAAGATCTCAATCAAATACACGAACATGTATACTCAAATAGTGAATATTCATTTATTAAAGTAAATGATTACAATCATAAGGCGATTGCCTTAGGACACTTCTCTCATATTACTAACATGATGAGCTATTAGTTGAACCTAAAACAACACCACCTCTTCGAAGGTCTGATAGGACACGCAATATTCCAAAGAGATATGGATTTCTCATAAGTGAATCGAACGACGTGTTACTCATAAGCGATGATGAACCTATCAGTTATGAAGAGGTTCTGAAAAGTTCAGAAAGGGTCAAATGGCTTGAAGCCATGAAGTCGAAAATGGATTCCATGTACGAAAATCAAGTATGGGACTTGGTTAACCCACCTGAAGGGATTAAGCCCATAGGGTGCAAGTGGGTTTTCAAAAAGAAAACTGACATAGAAGGTAATGTTGTTACCTTTAAGGCTAGATTAGTGGCAAAGGAATATCGTCAGAAACAAGGAATTGATTATGACGAAACCTATTCGCCAGTAGCTATGCTTAAATCCATTCGGATGCTCCTGGCCATAGTAGCTCATTATGATTATGAGATATGGCAAATGGATGTCAAAATAACTTTCCTTAATGGAAACCTGCTTGAGGATGTATACATGATACAACCTGAAGGTTTCACATCGGTTGATAAAACCAAAATATGCAAGCTTCGACGATCCATATATGGACTGAAGCAAGCATCCAGGAGCTGGAACATCCATTTTGATGAGACAATCA
The DNA here is from genome assembly GCA_024364735.1 of Boesenbergia rotunda. Lineage (NCBI taxonomy): Eukaryota > Viridiplantae > Streptophyta > Magnoliopsida > Zingiberales > Zingiberaceae > Boesenbergia > Boesenbergia rotunda. The sequence goes on along the minus strand of JAGFNQ010006807.1, from coordinate 30,696 downwards.
AAGAGTTTGATTTCTCACAAAATCCTGATGAACCTTGTGTGTATAAGAAGGTTAGTGGGAGTGCAGTCGTATTTCCAGTATTATATGTCGATGACATATTGCTTATAGGAAACGATATATCAGTCTTACAGTCGGTTAAAATTTGGTTGTCCAAAACTTTCTCCATGAAAGACCTGGGAGAAGCAACCTATATCCTTGGGATTAGGATCTATAGAGATAGATCAAAACGGTTGCTTGGTCTTTCACAGTCTACATATATAGACCGAGTGCTAAAAAGGTTTAGCATGTCGGAATCCAAGAAAAGTTACCTTCCCATCAGGCATGGGATTAACCTTTCAAAGTCTATGTGTCCGCGCACAGAAGACGAGAGGATTTGCATGAATAAGATTCCTTATGCATCCGCGATAGGATCTATCATGTATGCTATGTTATGTACTAGGCTCGATGTATCATATGCTCTGATCGTCACGAGCAGATACCAGTCTGATCCAGGAATGGATCATTGGGCGGCTGTCAAGACAATCCTTAAGTACTTAAGAAGAACTAAGGATGTGTTCCTAATATATGGAGAAGGAGATATGGTAATACGTGGGTATACTGATACCAGTTTCCAGACAGATAAGGATGACTCCAAATCTCAGTCTGGATACGTATTTACTTTGTATGGAGGCACAATAAGTTGGAAGAGATCCAAACAAGACACCGTAGCGGATTCTACCATGGAAGCAGTCTGGATCTAGAAGTTTGTCTCAAAACTAGGTGAGGTTCCAACCATTGATGAAGCAATACCGGTTTATTGCGACAATAATGGAGCTATTGTACAAGCAAAGGAACCAAGGTCTCATCAGCGATCCAAACACGTGCTTCGCCGCTATCATCTGATCAGAGAGATTATAAGTAGGAATGATATACAAATTGAGAAAATTCCCACTGAAAGGAATTTAGCGGATCCTTTAACTAAGGCCTTGCCTCAAAGTAAGTTTGAGGGTCATGTTAGAGCCTGTGGTATTGGATACCGTAGCGATTGGCATTAGGCCAAGTGGGAGTTTGTTAGTAATATGAGAGAAGTGTCCTAAGGCAATCGCCTTATGATTGTAAACATTTATTTTAATAAATGAATATTCACTATTTGAGTATGCATGTCTGTGTATTTGATTGGGATCTTAAACTCATTTACTGAATGTCCACAATACAATTCACAGCATGAGAGAATTTGTGATGAATTCACAAATAGTGATTATCTCTACATGTGCAATTGTGAAGTATTGAAATTGTCCCTAGTCGATGAATTGATAAATAAGGACACTATCAATTCTGTTGAGACTAGCATGGGTTATTCTCTAATCAGCTGATTCTCACTGGCTGGTGACATTGGGATGTCCGGAGATAAACATGAATGCTAGTTAAGGGAACTAGTTCATTGGAGTGACTGGCTGTAAAACTTCACATGGTAGTCTACACATAGAAATGTCAGTGAAGTTCTTACTGCGACTTAAGTGCGATGTTCCTTTGACTTGCGGTGTTCAAGTCATCTTGGTCATGGAGACTTATACTTTAACATCTTAAGCAAGCATCTCCAAGGAGGTGTGGACCCAGGATGGTTGGGTATAAGCCGAAGTGCCCGAAGATGTTTGAACAGCCTACAAAGGATTCACCACTCCTTGCGAGGAGATGTATACCCAAGGCCTATCGTCGGATTATTACTCAAAGCCTTTGGCCAGAGCATCACATGATCTGAGCATGAATATCTCAGAAACGTGAGAGTAATTAGAATCCGTTGGACGAGAAAGACATTACTTGGGCTAGGTGTGACGTAGTCAGCCTAGTGGGGACTGACACACATAGACCGTGTCCTGAACCAAGTGGGTATAAGATGGTGAAGGGAATGAGGCACGACTCATTATAGCTGCTGAAGGGTTTCAGAATTATATCTGAGGTCAACCGTTGATCTTTCGATTAATTGGGGGTCATGATGTACTACTAGGTGCCACTCATGATCGTTCTATAATTGGTTGATTATAGATGGCCAACATAAATCGAAAGCATATTTAGTCACACGCACTACGAGTAATCTGAGGGATTTAAAACGAGTTGAAAATTGGATTTTCCGATCAAGAGAGATAAGTCGAATCTGAATTTATCAGATACGCATCGGAAGCTTAAAATGGCTAAGTCTTTTGAAGGCTTATTGGGCGAATTAAATGAGTTTAATTCGCAAGGAGACGGCTTGGATTTGGCCGACCAAAGAGGGTCCCCACCCTCTTTGGTTTGGCCGGCCACAAAAAAAGGGAGAACCAAGTTTTTGGTTTAAATTATAAAATAAATCATGCGTGATTTGTTTTATAAAATTATGGATAAAGAAATTTATATAAAGAAATTTATATAGAAATTTATTCTTTTTGTGAAAATTAAAATGAACCATGGATTGGTTTATTTTATTTTATAAAATCAATTATGAATTGATTTTTCCATGATAAGAAAAATTTATATATTAAATTTCTTGTAAAATTTTATTTCATAATAAAAAGGGAGACATGGTTGTTTTTATTATAAATTAAGTTATAATAAAAACTTGGCATAACGGAATAATTCATAGAAATATTTATAAGATAAATTTCTTATGAAAAATTTATTCCGTTAAAAAGGAGACTTGGCGATAAAGAGACTACTATATAAAGGTGCATAGGCAAGGCTTAGAAATCAATTAAAGTGATCAAGGATTTTTGCCTAGCCTCTTTTTCCTCTCCTTCTCTCCCTCTCCCTCCTCAAGTGGGCGACGGCCCTAGAGAGCTCCTCTAGGGTTGCCGTGAGCCATCTCCACCAAGAAGAAGCCGAAGAAGAAGAAGAAGCGGACGCAACTCCTTCCTTCCTCCTGGAATCCGGATTCCGTTCTTCGTTTGGTGGTTAGCTTTCATCTCTCTCTCTCTTGATATTCTTGTCGTGCCTTTGGAGAATCTAGTAGTTCTTGTCGGCACGAAACTCGTGGCTTTGCGAAGTCATCCCGAAGAGAACTCGGCGTGGAAGCGAATAGAGGCGGAACTTCCAAGGGACGCTACGGTTGGATCTCGTCCCTTACTTCGAGTTACGCGAGGTATTAAGTAAATTAGTTTACTTTCTGCAAAATTTTAATTTATGATCATGTCTACACAATATAAGGTTGCATGCTAGATACGTGGTTGAAATAATTTGAGAAATTATTTATGCTAAACCTTCCGCTGCATGTAATTAAGTTTTAAAATTACAAACCCGTATCCATGTCAACATGCACCCGGTCCCAACAGAAGCTACTTGGGAGCTCGAGGATACTATCAGAGCTTGCTACCCTCATCTATTTACTTGAGGTGCGTATGGTTGGTTTTTATTTTGTATTTATATTATATCTACATTGTTGATATGATGTGTTGATACCTGTTGTGGTTGACCAGTACTTGTTGTGGTTTATGGTTTATAGTTGTGGACTGGTCTGGGTTGGTTTTATGGGTGACTAGTATTTGTTGTGGTTCACTAGCAAAATTTGGGGACCAAATTTTTCATAGTGTGGAGAATGTTAAATACCGAATTTTTAACGAGTTAAAAAGGTAAATTTCAAAATTTAGGGGCCTTGATGGGAATACGAAAACCTGAAGGGGTTGTTTGCAAAAAGCCAAAAATTAAGTTATAAAACCTAACTCTCTCATTAACTCCCTCATCTCGCTTCTCCCCGATTCCCTTCGGTTTTCCCCGATGCCGCCCCTTTTCCAGATCACCTCTGCCCCGCTGCCGCAGCGATTCCCAGCGAGCGAGCGTCGTCGCCCACCGATTTCTTCTCCTTCTCCTTCTTTTTCTCCTGTGCGCACGAGCAGAGCGCCGCCGCCTTCACGCGAGTCGCCAACCAGCCGCTACCCTCGCGCGAAGCCCTAGCCGACGCCGGCGACTCATCCTTGGTAAGTGATTTCTTCAATTAGGGTTTTCTGCTAGGTTTTGGATGATTTCATTTAGATCTTTGGCTGTTCTTTCTTCTCCACCATGAGCCTTATTTGTTAATTCTGAATTCTAGTTCGGGCTCTTATGGTTTTAGATCGATGGATGAATCTGAGATTGATTTCTCTGTTAATCCTTATCATTTGACTTTGATTCAATTTCTTGTGGATGTAGAACAAATCTGATCTGTGGGGTTGGAATGTATTTGATGGTGTACGTGTATGAACTGTGGGGGGGGGGGGGGGGTTGTCGTTGGTTGTCTTGGTGGAGTAGTAGTGTTCGGTTTGGATGAAATGTTGAATGCATGTAGTTAGAACAGTGAAGATGAGTTGTGTGTTGTGATGGGTTGTGGTTGCGTGAGTTGCATTTGGTGTGGACATGTGGTTTCCTTAATTGTATTGAAACTAAGTTTGGGATTTAAACCTAATTAAGAAGGAACTCATTGTTGGTTATGAGTTGATTAAATACGTGTTATAGTTAGGATTTATTCTAACCGTGTTTGATTAATTATTTAGCTAATTTATTTAATTGTATAAATAGCTTAATTTTAATTATTTAACAGGACTTTGACCTTGGACTCACGTCATCGATCGTGGGAAGTTCTTCTCGTTACGTTATACAATAAAGGCGAGTACTTCTCCTTTGTACTCGAGTAGTTTCTTTTACCTTTAAGCATGACTATTTTATATCTAGTAGGTTGCTTGATCTTATTCCTTGTTGTTTGTTATTTTAACATCGCCGTTGATACTTATTCGTCGTTGATCTTCGAGTATTCAAAATTCGTTTCCGTGCAGTCCCCTGTTGATTTTCTGTTCTGTAAAGTGCCACTTGTACGTGAGTACTTAGAAGTTCATTAAACACAATTAGGTTTATTTGGCATTAGAAATATCCTACCTATTAGTGTAGGTGCCTAATCGTTGGTTTTCGATTTCTGGTTGGTTGTATTGATGCATTGTTGACTTGTTAGATTTTTGATGCATTGTTGTTTCTTCAGTTGTTCATGCATCTTGTAGCATGCACCATATCTGCACGTTGCATACTAACGACTGTTGGGCTTCCATATGGATAAGCCGTCGTTAGATATTTAGTTGCTCGGTTCACTCGACCACTTATTGTGTGGTAGTTGCTAGAGTGCGAGCAACTGTCCTGTTATACCACACATGTTGCAGTTGTAGGCAAGCAGTGACACCCTCACCGTTGTTTATCGAGGGATACTGTAGCTAATGATAGCTCCCCCTATGTATCGGGGTTTGGAGTGTTGGCTCCCCAGCATCCTGTCCACTCAACCACACCTTTCTGTGGTATTCGTTAGAGTGCGTACAGTTGTCACAGCCCTACCCACTCAGTCACACAGATGGGATGTATTGGTGACTTGACTGGCGTCAGGGGTAACACAGCTCATTGCATCATATGCATACGTATTTTGTTTATGTATTTTCTTGTGATTGTTACATTTATATGAGTTATAGTTGTTGCACATGATTGACATGCATGTATATCTTTTTTGAAATAGGTACATGCATATAAAATCACATCATGAGGTTAATGCCTCAATTCGTGCATCAAGTACAGGACATCCAATACAAACAACATCAAACCCAACCATAGCACTTATGTTGGGTGCATGGTTCTCATCTCACCACTCTCACCAGTCTATTATTACACAAAACATCACACAAAACCTTCCAATGGACAACACACATCCTGAACCGTAGCAAATTGCCTGTAAAATCAGCAGCCAAATTGTCACCCACAGTAGCAATTTCCAGCACCAAGAAATAGCCAATTCAGCCCCAAACAACATCAATTTCCAGCACCAAACAGCAGCAAATTCAACACCAAACAGCAGCTATTTCCAGCACCAAAAATAGCAACGAATTTAGCACCAAACAACGTCAAATTTAGCTCCAGCAAAATCTAGCCGCCCTCTCCATCCAGCCTTAGCAGACCCAGCATCAAAAGACACCCAAAATCAGCACTGATCAGTAGCAAAACAACCCCGGTCAGCAGCAAAAATCGGCCATACAGCTTGTACCAAACAGTGCTAAAATCGCCCCACCATCTTGCACCAATTTCCTCCATTTTGTATACTATCTTGGCGAGAGATCCACAAAGCGGTGAACATGAATTTGTAGCTTGCGAAATGCTCCATCCACATTTGTAGGTACTCCATCGACCTTGCATTTGTTCCGAGCGGCCCATATATAGTAGATTGTGCTTGAAATGCCAAGGAATCTAGCATTTGCCTACCTGTTTGTCCCTTTGTATCATTGTCGCACCCCATTAAGTAGTTCTTCTATTGTTTGGAAATCAAAACTGGTCTCAAGCTAAATTTTTACCTTATTCCATAGAGCATGTGCAAAGGGACACATGAAAAATAGATGGTCCATTGATTCCTCCTCTTGACAACATACCGGGCATTGTTTGTTTGGCTCAAACTTCATCCTATCTGCTGTCCGCAACTTCCTTTGTGCAAGTAACCATGATATGAACCGATGCTTTGGCATAATCTCGGTCCTCCATAATGTTGCCGCCCATGGGGGCTTCACGGTAGCGCATCTAAAAAAAATCGTATGCATTGCTAACTCCATTGCTTTCCATGGCAAACCACTCAATTAGCTTTATATTCGCATCTCCTATTCCATTGCCCGCTCCTTTGATTTTCTCCCTGATTTCAACCAACTTTTTTTATCAGTGGTGGATCCGAAGGTTTTGCATCCCAAAGCCAAAAATCAACCCCCTTAATGTAGTAGTGATGCACCCACTTAATCCACAAGGAGTCCGCTCTTGATTGAATTTCCCATAGCACTTTGGCAAGCAATGCCTCATTCCATGCACCTAGATCTCTAAGACCATATCCTCCATTCTCTTTTGGCAAACAAATAGTGACCCAAGATATTGAAGGGTACTTAGAATCCCAAACAAACACTTGACATATTGCCTTGATCTTATCAATTATCCCACCGGGAATGGAAAGCATAGAAAACCAATAGCCTACCGCACCTTGAAGGACTGTCTTCACAAGCTCTAATCTTCCCGTATATGATAGAGTACGTTTTGGCCAAGCATTCACTTTCCTAACAATATTATCTAGGAGTGGTCCATAATTAGCTATACGCAATTTCTCCGCCGCCAATGGGATGCCCAAGTATCGAAAAGGAAAGCTCTCTTCTTGAAATCCCAAGATTTGAAGCAACCGGCCCTTTGTGGCTCCACTTACCCCGGCCATGTATACATGTGACTTTAATTGTTTCACCCTCAAGCCGACTTCCTCTCCAAAGCATTCCAAACAACCCCTTAATAGTCCCATGTAAGTTTCATCCGCTCTTGCAAAGATCATCAAGTCATCCGCATAAGCAAGGTGTGTGAGACCTATTTCTTTGCATCTTGGATGAAAGTGGAAGGATGGCATAGATGAAATGATCTTCAACCTTCTTGATAACACCTCTAAGCATAATCCGAAAAGGAGGGGGGACAAGGGATCACCTTGCCTTAGTCCCCTCCGTCCACTAAAGAAACCATAGATGTTGATGCAATCTAGCCCTGATTGTTATTTTGGTGTTGACACCGATTTTAGTTCAGGTTGATTATGATGATTATGATTAAGTCCTGGTCGGGGATCAGGCATGGTATGAAATCCTAGCTTGGAGGGCTAGGTGTTGGAAAATCCTAACCTGGAGGGTTAGGTGTTGGAAATCCTAGCTTGGGGGCTAGGTGTGTGAAAAGTCCTAATTCGGAAGAGGTGGGTGAAAAGTCCTAGCTTGGAGGGCTAGGTGAAAAGTCCTAACATGGAGGGTTAGGTGCAAATTCCCATCTTGGAGAGTTAGGTGAAAAAGTCCTGGCTTGAAGGGTCAGGTCCTAGCTTGGAGGGCTAGGTTTGGAAAGTCCTAATCCGGAAGAGTTGGGTAAAAAGTCCTAGCTTGGAGGGCTAGGTGAAAAGTCCTAACTTGGAGGGTTAGGTGCAAATTCCCAAGTTGGAGGGTTAGGTGAAAAATCCTTAGCCTGGAGGGCTAAGGTGGATGAAACCCTAGCTTGGAGGTCTGGGTTGGAGCCCCTGGATCGGTCTGGTGACCGATCAGGGATATTGGCACGCTGCTCTTTCGTGGATTGGTCGGGTGACCGATCCAGCGATGACTGATCGGTCTGGTGACCGATCAGGCAGCAGGTGTTGCCATATTGCTTGGCTCCTGATCGGTCTGGTGACCGATCAGGGAGCAAGCAACTTCCTCACTGCCTTACTTCTGATCGGTCTGGTGATCGATCAGAAAGTGAACAGTGAGTTGAGTTCCCCTTTGGATCAGCTTCTGAACGGTCCGGTGACCGATCAGAGACTTAGGATCTGATTTCTGGGATTACTATTCATCGAACCTGATCGGTCTGGGTGATCGATCAGGAATCATTCTGATCGGTCTGGTGATCGATCAGGATTCACTCTGATCGGTCCGGTGACCGATCAAGCTTGTGTTGCCGTGAGAGCTGGGAGTCCGAGCAAAGCGGTGGATCGGTCCGGTGATCGACCCACAAGCTCTGGATCGGTCTGGTGACCGATCACTTTAATTCAAATTGCCTGACAGACGCTCTGATTGCATCTGACCACACCCGATTCTCTGCGCTTAGCTTCTGATTCTTGATTTACTGGGTGATATGCTGCTCTAACAGTCTGATTAAGCTGCAGGTGACAGGGGAGGATTCAAACACTCAAGGAGAGTCAATGGAGACCTTTCCTTGGAGCAGGTTTGTCCGTTTTTCCATCTCAGGTTGCAACGGTCGAGCTGCAGACTGGAGCTTGGCTGAGGGAAGCTCAGGGAGTCCAGGGATAGCTCAGTGGTAGCTGGCGTTGGCAGATGAGCAGCTGGGAGCTGTAGGGATGGTGTCATCTGATACTTGGTGGAGAAACAAAAGAGAGAAGAAGACTTCGGTTGAAGCAGAGTTCGATAGTTCCAAGTGTTTGAGCTTGCTGAAGTTCTTGCTGCAATTTTGTGTTCTCCACACTTGACTTGCTGTGTGCGTGTGCTGTTGATTCTTTGAACAAGTCATTGAGATCTGAGGAGCAACCAACTCTTACGTGAGTGCTTGGAGGAAGGAACAAGGAGCTTGGAGTCCAACAATGAGAAGACACGAAGGAGGGAGTCCTTGCGTGAGATCGTCGCTGGGTGGAGCTCGGGATAAGCTTGCTGTGTTCTTGTCCTTGCTAAGTGCTGAGTAAGAGTTTCCTTTGTGTTTCATTAAGCTTAAATCTATATCCTTGTTTGAAACGCTGTGGAGAGGTTTCTCCACCGAGAAGGAGGTTGCTTTATATCTGGTGAACACCGGGGCTTGATCTACCGACGATCAAGGGATCGCCCACCTTAAGGGCACGCCAAAGAGTAGGGGCAAGTTATCCCCGAACCTTGTAAACCCTCCTTGTTAGCGTTCTTGCGAGTTGTGTCTGTTTGCATTCATTTTCTGTTTTTGGATTCTGCACTGCTTTGTTTCCATTCGTTTCTTCCGCTGTGCTACTGAAAAGGTTGAGTGCAGAAATTTCATAAGTACCAAAGGCAGCAAGTGTTTGGGTATATTCACCCGCCCTCTCTAGCCATCCGGGTTCCAACAAGTGGTATCAGAGCTTGGGGCTCTGCTTTTGCGGATTAACAACCGAGAGCTACACCCATGGCATTGAGGGAAGGTTTTTCCACCACCCGACCTCCATTCTTCGATGGCGCCGACTTCCAATATTGGAGATCGAAGATGGAATATTATTTGAAGATGGACATCAATACTTGGTTCGCGGTGAAGGAGAGCTTCACCCCTTGACGGACCCAAACTATGTGTCACGAATGTGGGTCTCATCAAATTTAGAATTTATAAATGAAAACTGAAACCCTTTTACAATCAAAAGTATGAAAATGTAATATAGGGGCCACAGGTCGTATTTTTCTCAGGGACTAGTTGTCGTGCTTGATTCCAACTTGTATTTGTGTCGTTTATGTGTTTTTGGGTTCAAGTGAATAATTTGGGTTTTGGGGTTGTTCGTAACTCAGAAATGGAAGTGCAAGAAGAAAAAGAAAGAAAGAAAACTACACAAATGAATTAAGGGGTAGATGGCAAGTAATAGCTCAATGAAAGGGAAGTCGAACCAATCTAAGGAGCTAAATTGAAACTAAAGGGAACACAATGGATATTAAATGCAATTTAATTTCTGAGCAATTGAATGAGTTCAATGATGGCAGGTTTCGGAACAATCAAGCTCAACACAACTCAATTCCTAAACAGTTTGGCACACAAGAATGAAACCCTTGTGTCGAAAGCTGAAATTTTGTGCCAACTTGTGTTCGAAACTTGCCAAAACAAGGACTACCCAATTCTGGAATGAGACTAATCAAGATCAGCTTTGAAAGTTGAACTAGAGGTAACTGATACGCAAAGATGGAGGAAGGAAATTCAGAAGCAATTGGAAAAACAACTAAGAAATGGCTGAAGCAGAATTTGCAAGTGCAGGATTTCAGAATTCCTGATCAGAATTCGAAATAGATTATCTAGTGGTAATGCAAAACAAATCTAGCAACTAAGTACACTGCTCGACACTAGCTTAATGATTAATGAACCTAGTGATTTCTGAAATTGGCTAACAACTCAAATGCAAAACTGCAGCAAAGACAGAAAATTCAGACTCGAAGCTGAAATTGCAAAATAAGCACATGCAGAAATTCCTCCACAACACAAATGCGAAATAGATGCAATAAGTAGGAGATCTGGAACACTGAGTCACCAACCAAAGTATTTTCGAAGTGATGAAGTCTACAATGCAGAAACACAAAGTCAGAAAGCAAGAACAAATTGAAAATTTCAGTAATTACTTGGCACGCTAGCTGAAACTTGGCACGCAAGAAATAAATTGCAAACTACTTGAATTTGGATCTAATTGTCACTTAAACAAACTCGTAAACTAACTAACTTAAAGTTTGACAACCTAATTAAGCTCAACTATTCAGAAAACTAAATCTAAGCAGCTGATACGAAAATGCAGAAACAGGAACTTGATACACAAGCTAAAAACGAGAAGGAAATTGAAATTAAAAGCAATTATCCACTAAACAAGTTCATAAACTACTTAACTAGAAGAACTGAGGTTCAATTACAGCAAGACAATTCAAAATCGAAACTAAGTTGCTAACCCAGAAATTTCAGAACAGAATTGTTGTGCGAAACTGAAATTACAGCTAAAACCGAAATTAAGCTAATCCCCAATCCAAATCCTTGCTGTCACTCAAGAATAAGCTCGAATTGAGGTGGTCACGCCTTCAGATGAAGAATTTGCTGAAGAAAACGAGAAGAAACGAAGAACTCGAGCTTTGCGGCGAAGACGCGACCGGGAAGAGCTGCTGCGGATTTCTGATTAAATAGAAACAAATGGACGGCTCAGATTGCTTTGATGAAATCCAACGGTAGATCTTGGTCTGATTTGAGCCAAACTTTTATGATGATGATCTGGGGTCAGGATCTGCCTTGTGGTAGCTCGGATCCTCCAGATATGCAACGGATGGTCCAGATCAACTCTATCTGTGAATGGACGCTCTAGAACCCTCCTTGCTTGATCCAACGGTTGATTTAGCTCTGATTGGGATGAAACCTTCAGATTTTGATCATAGAGCTTGATCAACCCTAACCCTAGCTCGGATTGCTTCAGATCGCCCCGGATGGCTCAGATCTAGCCGCTCTTGAATCGGACGACCCGGATTAATCGTAGGCTTGATAATTCGATCCGGCTCACATCCGACTCAAGTTTGACCCAGTATGCCCTAGGTCTAGGATCCTTTCATGCCTACAAAAATATATCAGAAAATTAGTGACCAAATAATCCAAAAATATGTAATTTTGCAATTAAGTCCAAAATAAGATAAAGTTCCAAAACCTAGGGTAAAATCATAATTAAGCAATAAAAACATGGGTCAAACATGGATTTTAGCAATTAAAATAATCAATAAAATGGTGCTTATCAACTCCCCCAGACTTAAGCTTGAGCGTCTCGCGAAACTACTAAATATGTATCCCCTAGATTTTCTTAAGCATAATTAGAAGCAAATGAAAAGAAATTACCTTAGGTTGTCAATTCTCAAAAATCTAAACTCTATGGATTAGTATCTTGTCCTTAAATCAACAACTTAGCCTTTTCATCCATCATGAGTCATTGAGATGAATTTAAATCACTAGCCTTTCAAGGAAAAATTTGGTGGCTCTCTTCTTAAGTTCTAACTTGATAATGGAAGTGGAGCTCACTCAAACACACATGCTTCTTGCACTACCATAGGCTTTCTTATTATCTACTCTCCACTATTATTCATGATTAGGATCAACAACTATAAAAACAAATGAAAACATGGAAAATGGCAAGAAATGGAATAAAAACCAAGAAAAATGGAAACTTGATGGAGTGGGAGACTTGGTTGCTCAAAAATATTTCCAATGTGCTTTGCCCCATCTTAACAGTCCTCTAATGATATCAAAAGTATGGTGGAGTGAAACTTGAATGAATTCCTTTGATTTGGATGAAAAACCCTTCTTTGATTCCTTGTGCCAAGTTTCTACTATTTGCGTGTCAACTCGTTTTTGCTTCTCTTTTCTCATTCTTCTTTTTCTTCCTTCTTTCATTCTAGTAAATTCAGAGTGTAACGATTGCAAGGCTTGGATTTAGATGAGAAAAATTCCACTGAATTCAATGGTGCCAAACTTCCTTTGTGTTCCATTTTGCTTCTTCTCTTTTTTTTTTTCAAACTATTTTTTTTTTCTGCTCTCAAGCCTCTTAATGTTCAATTGAAACTCTTCGGCCTTGAATCTGTATCATGGGAACTTGAAACATTAAATGGCAATTAGGAAACTAGATGCTCAAAATGTAATCTTCACTAACCAACTCTTGCCACTTCCTTTTGATACTTATTCCTTACAAGTTGGCACACTTCTTGCAACTTTTTTTTTTCTTCTTTTTGCTACAGATTTAAGCTCCACGGCATCACTTTCAGAATCAAAGGTCTTCAAGTTCTTCACCCTTGCAATTCTCTAATTCTTTTCAAAGCATTTTCATCACCAAGTAGTGGAAAATTTTTTTTAATCCAACTTCATTGCATTTTTTCTGTCATGATCTAAAAACCCAAACAACCTCATTTCTCTCTGCTTTGATCAGCAGTGGAGACACTCAACATTTCTGATAGATTTGTATACTTATTTCCTCAATTCACAGCTTCGGAAAATCAAATCAAGTCTCAAGTTGATACAAAAACTGCCTTACCAACATTCCATCTGATATCTCTGCCTTTCTACTGCATTCCCAGCTTATATTCTCCATTTAATTGCTCTCCACAATCTTTGATAGCTGTCGAATGATTTGGCTTAAGTTAGCAAACATTGCAATAAACTCAGTTTCAGCTCACTTATCTGCACAAACTGCACAGATTCCTGCACAGATTTCTTTCATTCTTGCCACTTTGTTCCTTTTGTTTTTCTTTTCCGTTTTTCTCTTTTGGGTTCAGTGATGTTGTGGCCGTGCTTCAATCTCTATCAGAAACAACTCTAACCCAGCCTTCCGTGAGCTTCAAGTGGACTGATCAACACATTTGGCACAAGAAGTGGCAACTCCAAGTAGCAGATTTTCTTCATTTTTGCTGATTTTTGGCACAAATTCTGCATGTCTCAGATTTTTCTGATTTTGGCATCTTTTTCATTTCAACTTTGAGTGCTGAATTCAACTTGAGTTTCAACTTTCTTAGATCTTCAAATGATGATCAAGAATTTTTAATTGTTTTCAATCTTTGACCACTTCTTCCCACTTCTTCCCACTTGATTTCGACATGAATTGCATCGAAAACTTAAGTCACTGCCCCACACTTAAATCTTTGTCCGTCTCGGGCAAAATAGCATTAGAAACATTTTAAACAACAAGTCCAAAGAAAAGTAAGGGTAAGCGTAGGAGAGAAGCAAAGAAAAAGAGAATAAACATGATTATTACTAAAAATTGATGTGGAAAGGGAAACAAATGGATTAGCCTCTATACATGTGATCCAATCATTGAAATATAATTTTGAAAGAACCGAAGCAAGTTCTATAGTACAATAACATGTATGTGTCACAAATATAAGGCTAAACCTCACTAGGTAAAAATAATCCATCTCAAATCCTCAATTAAGAATCTAAAGCAAAATCGTACTCAAGCATTCAAGATTTCATCCATGAGCTCAAACCCTAATTTTTGACAACCAAATTTAATTTATTTTCAAAAGACTCTAAAATGCTATGGAGATAACCTAGATGGATACATTTATTCCTAATCATGCAAGAAAAAGTGTCCAAAAGAAATAACATGGTATTTACAATGACTTTTATTCATATTACTCTACTCACGTGTTTATTAGCAAGAACTCATTTTAAGAGTGAAAACATGCAATAAAGGAAAAGGCAACAAAGATCAAACTTCCTTTTATTTCTGGCGGTCGGAGTCTGTCAAGAAATAGCCTCCACCGTGGTAGTGGAGGAGTCTGAGTGTGCGAAAGAGCTTCTTCCATTTCTTCAACTTTACAGTGCATCGCTCCCCCACACTTGGACTTTACAGCAACCTGTTCAGGTGGACGAAGATTATTTAAATACAAGACCTATTTAAGAGGTAGAGTGATTTGAATTAAAGTGAAATCTACTCCCTCTTTATTCTTTTTGGGACACATTTTAGGAGGTTTCAGTCTGTTCAAATGAAGCTCCCACTCCAGCAGTCTTCTGGACCCTGCAAAACAATGTAATACCCCTCTCAAGCGTGCAGGGTATGAAGGAAATAAAATAATATCAGTCTTTACATAAAATTTATCCACAAATACATCACATCCAATAAAATCAAGTTTAGGCATCTCAAAGAATTTTTTACAGTGAATATCTACCCAAGATGCATCAAGACACTTATCATAATCAATGAAATCTATTTTGGATGCTCCAATAAAATTTTCCCAATTATTTCCCACACATGACAAATCAAGAAATGTATCACAGCCTAGAAAATCAACTTTTGGTACCTCTTTTGATGTTCCCAAAATAAAAGAAATACTTACCTGATCGCGCTGAAAAATACCTGGAGGTTCCACAATGATAGATGTGTCCATATCTTCCTCCTGGTCAAGTATAGGGTCCATATCAGGTTCAAGTTCTAGTAAGCACTCAACTGGAATAAGTGATCCTTGGGGCTTTGTGCAATCCCCTACACTTTGCGGAAATGGTGGTGGTCCCTGGGGCTCTGTGCAATCCCCTACACCTAGAAAAACCTCTCCTGCTGGAAGTATGTCTGAAATATCTTCTGAAAAATCCTCAGTCTCAGCAGTAAATAACCTCTCAGCCTCCTCTGAATACATAGCTCCTCCAGAAAAATCGGGTAAAAATCCCTCAGCCTCTAACTCTGTCTGCTCCAGCTCATCAAGAATATCCACGCTCCTGATGGAGTGATCCTCCCTCGGATGCTTCATAGCATCGAAAAGGCTAAACTGGACTACTGTGTCTCCCACCTCCATCGAGAGTGTGCCAGCATAAACATCAATATTCGTTTTGGCAGTCTTCAGTAAAGGCCTCCCAAGGATAAGTGGAGATCTACGTGCAAGATACTCTCCCTCCATGTCTAGAATGTAGAAGTCCGCAGGGAAAATCAGCTCTTTCACTTTAACCAATACATCTTCAATAACCCCTGCTGGGCGGGTCTGGCTTCTGTCTGCAAGCTGAATCACAACTCCCGTGGGCTGTAGAGGACCAATGCCAAGCATCTGGAAGACTGTCCTGGGCATGACATTAATAGAAGCTCCTAAATCAAGCATAGCATCATGTAGCGTGGTGCTTCCTATCTCACAAGATACAGTGAACATGCCAGGGTCTTCACATTTCTGAGGGATGGTATGGATAAGTGATGAAACATTCTTCCCCATGCTGACTAACTCATTTTCCTTAAGCTTCTTCTTATGAATACAAAGATCTTTCAAAAATTTTGCGTACTTAGGAACCTGTTTAATCATCGTCAGCAAGGGTACATTAATTTCAACTTTACTAAAAAGTTTCACCAACTCATTATACTCTTTTGCTTTCTCCTCCTCCACATGTCTTTTGGTTGGAGTTCTCCCTTGTGGAAAAGGCAAAGGAACCCTAAAATCATCAATTTTGGCCGGAGGTAAAGATGCTGAATTCTGCCCTGCTGCCCTTTGCGTAGTGGCTGCTGTCCCTTGTGTCTCGGCACTAATTTCTTCTCCGTTTGCCACCAAATTTGGAGGGTTGCCTGAGGAAGGAGTTGGGAACGGCCTAGGGGTGGAATCAGCTGAATTTGAAGTCATTTCATTACTGTTTTGGGCTGGAATTGAAGTCGCTGTCCGGTTTTCCAAAAAATCTGCTCTTGGACTCTTTGGAGATGAGGTGACCTTCCCACTCCTCAAATAAATAGCACTCACGTTTCCTTTAGGATTAGGAATAGTTTGGGAAGGTAGTTGACTGGATCCTTGAGCTTGATTCTGATTGATCCCACTAGCCAATTGACCCAATTGCCTCTCAAGGTTGTGAATATGTTGTTGTTGTTGTTGGAACATTTGTCGCATCTCCATCATCTGTTGTTGTTGATCATTTCCTCCATTTGATCCCCCATATCCTCCTTGATTAGCATAGCTCCTTGACTGATTTTGAAAGGATGAAGTAGACTGAAAATTTTGAGCTTGCTGTGATCCTTGAAAACATGGATTTTGGGGCTGATAAGAGGACTGATTGGGCTGATTAAATGGCTGATTAGCTTGCTGAGATGATGGGAAATTTTGCTGTGTCATGTAGCCTTGAAAGTTCTGATTTTGAGCAGGAAAATTAGGGTGCGAGGGCTGAAAATTTTGACCTTGAAACCCTTGGTTGTAGGGCTGAAAATTCTGATATGTGGGCTGTGTGGGCTGAAAATTGTGTTGGTTTTGAGCTGGAAAAACTGGGAATGATTGACATCCTTGCTGCCCTTGATAAGGTTGCTGGAATTGAGGTTCAAATGCTTGGAATTGTTGCTGAAAATGTTGAGAATTAGGTTGAAACGGAGGCTGAAAATTTTGATTTGATTGCTGAAAAGTTGGCTGATTGTTTTGAGGTTGTTGAGGCTGCTGGAAGTTCGATTGAGGCTGCTGTGAAGACTGATTTTGAGGCTCTTGTTGGCAGAAAGCATTCCCATACCTCAAGTTAGGATGATTCCTCCAACCGGGGTTATAAGTAGAGGAATATGGATTGTTTCTTGCTTGGAATTGTCCTCTCACTAAGGCCGCTACTGTCTCGTCCTGTTGGAGGGTGGGGCATGAGTCTGAAGTGTGCTCTAGACTAGAGCAAATGCCACACACACTTATCACTTGACTAGAAGGTGGAGGTACTGAAGGAGTTGAACTTAGTCTTTCCACTTTCAAATCTATTTTCTTAACAGCCGAGGTGAGCTCCAGCAATGCATTCTGAACGTTTTGATCAGTAGGAACTACCTGAACTTCACCCACTCCTCTGGTGGTCAAGGCTCTGCCTCCAAATTGTTGGGAATTCTCAGCCATATTAGAAATTAACTCCCTAGCTTGCATTGGTGACTTGTTCACTAGGGCCCCTCCAGCTGCAGCATCTATCAGGACTCTATCCATCTGCAGCAGTCCCTCATAAAAATATTGAATCAATAATTGCTCACTGATTTGATGCTGGGGGCAACTTGAACACAACTTGTTAAATCTTTCCCAGTAATCATATAGTGTTTCGCCCACCACTTGCTGAATCCCACAGATACTTTTTCTGATTATAGCTGTGCGGGAAGCTGGGAAATACTTCTCCAAAAATGCCTTCTTCATAGCGATCCAACTAGACACGTGTCCTGTAGGCAGATAATAGAACCAATCTTTGGCTGCTCCTGTCAATGTGAAGGGGAAAGCTCTCAGCTTGATGTCTTCTTCAGAAATGCCCTGAGGCTTCATAGTAGAGCACACCACATGGAATTCGTGCAAGTGTCTGTTTGGATCCTCCCCAGATAAACCCTGAAACTTTGGCAACAAATTGATAAGTCCCGATCTTAACTCAAAACTTTCCCCCAGCTCTGGATAAGCTATGCTGGAGTACTGAAATGCAGCGTCAGGTGCTGCAAGCTCCTTCATGGTTCTCTGGTGGTCTGCCATGTCAATGCCTGAGTGAGTGGAGATAGTCTGAAGTGGAGGGATATCTGTAGTCTCAGAAAGAATGGCCTGGCTCCTCCTGACTCTGAAGGTCCTCTCAATCTCAGGATCGAAATCTTCTAATTCAGCACCTAAAGACCTGGTCATAAAAACAAAACAAATCGCAGTAAAAGTGGATAAAAAGATAAAACAGATAAAATCAAATCAAAAGATATAGGAATAAGCACAAAAGTAAGTCAAGAATGATATGAAATAAGTGCACAAGCAAAAATCAAACACATCAACTAACAGTTCCCCGGCAACGGCGCCAAAAATTTGACGGACCCAAACTATGTGTCACGAATGTGGGCCTCATCAAATTTAGAATTTATAAATGAAAACTGAAACCCTTTTACAATCAAAAGTATGAAAATGTAATATAGGGGCCACAGGTCGTATTTTTCTCAGGGACTAGTTGTCGTGCTTGATTCCAACTTGTATTTGTGTCGTTTATGTGTTTTTGGGTTCAAGTGAATAATTTGGGTTTTGGGGTTGTTCGTAACTCAGAAATGGAAGTGCAAGAAGAAAAAGAAAGAAAGAAAACTACACAAATGAATTAAGGGGTAGATGGCAAGTAATAGCTCAATGAAAGGGAAGTCGAACCAATCTAAGGAGCTAAATTGAAACTAAAGGGAACACAATGGATATTAAATGCAATTTAATTTCTGAGCAATTGAATGAGTTCAATGATGGCAGGTTTCGGAACAATCAAGCTCAACACAACTCAATTCCTAAACAGTTTGGCACGCAAGAATGAAACCCTTGTGTCGAAAGCTGAAATTTTGTGCCAACTTGTGTTCGAAACTTGCCAAAACAAGGACTACCCAATTCTGGAATGAGACTAATCAAGATCAGCTTTGAAAGTTGAACTAGAGGTAACTGATACGCAAAGATGGAGGAAGGAAATTCAGAAGCAATTGGAAAAACAACTAAGAAATGGCTGAAGCAGAATTTGCAAGTGCAGGATTTCAGAATTCCTGATCAGAATTCGAAATAGATTATCTAGTGGTAATGCAAAACAAATCTAGCAACTAAGTACACTGCTCGACACTAGCTTAATGATTAATGAACCTAGTGATTTCTGAAATTGGCTAACAACTCAAATGCAAAACTGCAGCAAAGACAGAAAATTCAGACTCGAAGCTGAAATTGCAAAATAAGCACATGCAGAAATTCCTCCACAACACAAATGCGAAATAGATGCAATAAGTAGGAGATCTGGAACACTGAGTCACCAACCAAAGTATTTTCGAAGTGATGAAGTCTACAATGCAGAAACACAAAGTAAGAAAGCAAGAACAAATTGAAAATTTCAGTAATTACTTGGCACGCTAGCTGAAACTTGGCACGCAAGAAATAAATTGCAAACTACTTGAATTTGGATCTAATTGTCACTTAAACAAACTCGTAAACTAACTAACTTAAAGTTTGACAACCTAATTAAGCTCAACTATTCAGAAAACTAAATCTAAGCAGCTGATACGAAAATGCAGAAACAGGAACTTGATACGCAAGCTAAAAACGAGAAGGAAATTGAAATTAAAAGCAATTATCCACTAAACAAGTTCATAAACTACTTAACTAGAAGAACTGAGGTTCAATTACAGCAAGACAATTCAAAATCGAAACTAAGTTGCTAACCCAGAAATTTCAGAACAGAATGGCTGTGCGAAACTGAAATTACAGCTAAAACCGAAATTAAGCTAATCCCCAATCCAAATCCTTGCTGCCACTCAAGAATAAGCTCGAATTGAGGTGGTCACGCCTTCAGATGAAGAATTTGCTGAAGAAAACGAGAAGAAACGAAGAACTCGAGCTTTGCGGCGAAGACGCGACCGGGAAGAGCTGCTGCGCATTTCTGATTAAATAGAAACAAATGGACGGCTCAGATTGCTTTGATGAAATCCAATGGTAGATCTTGATCTGATTTGAGCCAAACTTTTATGATGATGATCTGGGGTCAGGATCTGACTTGTGGTAGCTCGGATCCTCCAGATATGCAACGGATGGTCCAGATCAACTCTATCTGTGAATGGACGCTCTAGAACCCTCCTTGCTTGATCCAACGGTTGATTTAGCTCTGATTGGGATGAAACCTTCAGATTTTGATCATAGAGCTTGATCAACCCTAACCCTAGCTCGGATTGCTTCAGATCGTCCCGGATGGCTCAGATCTAGCCGCTCTTGAATCGGACGGCCCGGATTAATCGTAGGCTTGATAATTCGATCCGGCTCACATCCGACTCAAGTTTGACCCAGTATGCCCTAGGTCCAGGATCCTTTCATGCCTACAAAAATATATCAGAAAATTAGTGGCCAAATAATCCAAAAATTATGTAATTTTACAATTAAGTCCAAAATAAGATAATGTTCCAAAACCTAGGGTAAAATCATAATTAAGCAATAAAAATATAGGTCAAACATGGATTTTAGCAGCTCAAATAATCAATAAAATAGTATTTATCAAGCTCCTATACTTTTCATCAAGAAGAAGGATGGGTCTATGCGTCTGTGCATAGACTACAGAGCTCTGAACAAGGTAACCATCAAGAACAGGTACCCCTTCCTAGAATAGATGATTTATTTGATCAACTCAAAGGGGCTACAGTGTTCTCGAAGATAGATCTGCGTTCTGGGTATCATCAGCTAAAGGTTAAAGAAAGTGGCATCCCCAGGACGGCCTTCAGGACAAGATACGGCCACTACGAATTTGTAGTGATGCCTTTTGGAGTAACCAATGCTCCAGCAGTCTTCATGGAGCTGATGAACCACACCTTCAGTGAGTATCTCGATAAATTCGTCATTGTATTTATTGATGATATTCTCATATACTCACAGACTCCAGAGGACCATGATACACACTTGAGGATAGTGCTGTAGATCCTTCAGCAGGAGAAGCTCTATGCAAAATTCTCAAAGTGTGAGTTTTGGCTAGATCAGGTGACCTTCCTAGGTCACATTGTATCCAAAGAAGGCATTCAAGTTGATCCAGCCCAAGATAGAAGCAGTCATCAACTGGTGTAGACCCAAGAATGCCAGAGAAATTAGAAGCTTCTTATGCCTGGCAGGATATTACAGAAAATTTGTGGAGGACTTTTCCAGAATAGCCTCTCCACTCACAGCCCTGACCAGAAAGAATCAGAAGTTTGAGTGGTCAGATAAATGCGAGCACAGCTTCCTAGAATTGAAGAAAAGATTGACTAGTGCTCCCATCCTGACTGTTCCAAGAGAGTGACAAGGCCTTTGACATCTACAGTGATGCATCCAAGATGGGCCTTGGAGCTGTCCTCATGCAAGACGGTAAAGTAATAGCATATGCCTCCAGACAGCTCAAGGACTATGAGAAGAATTACCCTACTCATGACCTTGAGCTAGCAGCTGTGGTTTTTGCACTGATGCTCTGGAGACATTACCTGTCTGGAGTGCAGTGCAGAATCTTCACAGACCATCAGAGTTTGAAGTACTTCTTCACTCAGAAGGATCTGAACATGAGGCAGCACAGGTGGCTAGAGTTGGTCAAAGATTATGACTGTGAGATCCTCTACCACCCAGGTAAAGCTAATAAAGTGGCAGATGCACTAAGCAGAAAATCCTGTGCAGCACTGATGTCCCTATCATCACTGTCTCTACCACTTCAGAAAGAAATAAAGGATTTTGGAGTCGAGGTAATAATTGGGGCAACTTTCTGCATTGACTCTAGAGTCAACCCTGCTTGTGGATATACAAAGAAAGCAAAGTCAAGACCCAGATATCCAGAAGATCAAGCAAGAGATCCAAGAGGCAGAAAATTCAGAGTTTCGAGTATCAGATAGTGGCATCCTCTATCTTGGAGGCCGCCTTTGCGTCCCCAATGATGAGGAACTAAGAAAGAATATTTTAGAAGAAGCCCATAGTACCCCATACTCTATGCATCCTGGTTCTACCAAGATGTACCAAGATTTAAAGCAAAGGTTTTGGTGGTCTGGACTCAAGCGAGACGTGGCCAGATATATCAGTACCTGCTTAACCTGCCAGAGAGTCAATGCAGAGCACCAGAGACCAGGAGGAGTTCTGCAGCCTCTTCCCATTCCAGAGTGGAAGTGGGAAGAGATATCCATGGATTTTATCACAGGTCTCCCAAGGACCACCCATGGACACGATGCAATATGGGTGATAGTGGACAGATTGACCAAGTCTGCCCACTTCCTAGCCATCAAGTTATCGCATTCGGTAGAGCAGTTAGCACAGCTGTATGTGAAAGAAGTGATCAGGCTTCACGGAGTTCCGAAGTCGATCGTTTCTGACAGAGATGGGCGGTTCATCTCCCATTTTTGGAGGTGTGTTCAAGACGCCCTAGGCACCAGACTTCAGTTCAGCACAGCTTTCCATCCCCAGACAGATGGACAAACAGAGAGAGTAAATTAGATTTTAGAAGACATGCTCAGGGCTTGTGCGTTGGACTTTAAAGGTAGTTGGTGCAAATTTCTGTGCTTAGCTGAGTTTGCCTACAACAATAGCTATCAGGCCACCATCAGGATGGCACCTTATGAGGCATTGTATGGCAGAAAATGTAGGTCGCCCATATGTTGGCAAGAAGCTGGTGAAAAGAAAGAGACGAAGTCAGAAATAGGCAGCCAGACTGAGCTTGTAGATGAGACCACTCAGGCTATCCAGACGATCCGCCAGAGGATTGAGACTGCCCAGAGTAGACAGAAAAGTTATGCTGACACACGCCATAGGCCACTGGAATTCCAAGTTGGAGATTCAGTATTCCTCAAGGTCGCTCCTATGAAGGGAGTGATGAGATTTGGCAAAAAGGGCAAGCTGAGTCCTCGCTACATAGGACCCTACAAGATCATAAAGAGGGTTGGTAAGGTAGCATATGAGCTAGACTTACCAGAGGATATGTCAGCTATCCACAGTACATTTCATGTCTCTATGCTAAAGAAATATATTCACGATCCTAGCCAAGTGATTCAGCCTCAGTCAGTACAAATCCAAGAAGATCTTAGCTATGAGAGCAGACCGACACAGATAGTGGACAAAGCAGTTAAAAGATTAAGAAATAAAGAAGTGCCACAAGTGAAGGTCATCTGGCAGAATCAAAGCATGAGGAAGCTACTTGGGAACGTGAAGATAGCATGAGAGAAAATATCCAGAATTATTTAAGTTCGAGGACGAACTTTTTATAAGGTATGGGGGATTGTAACGCCCCGAAATTTCTATATTGAAGTTCTTAAAGTCCTTAGAACTATTTAAAAATGTTTTAGAAATATTCTATATATTTTTAGGAATTTTTAGAATATTTTTATGGAATTTTCCGAGTCCGTTTAGTATTTTACTAAAAGAAATAGAGTTTTCGGCAAAAAGTTGCCTGGACGAGTTTTGAACCCGAGACCTCCCATGGGACCAACGACTTAAGTTGGTCGGGTTAACCAGGAGCCCCAGCAGGGGTGTGCTGAAAGAAAATAGAGAGATATTAAGTTAAGTTATAAGTTGGACTTAAATACCCTAAGTATAAATAGATAATTAAAGAGAGAAATTTTATTTCTCTCAACTAAAGCCCTCTTCCTCGCCGAAGCCGCACGCACGCCGCCCCTCTTCCCCTCTCTTGTGCGCACGCCACACCAAGACCCCCTCTCCTCTTCTAAGGGGGCGCCGGCCAAGGGAGAACTAAGGAGTGCGGAGCGTTTCGTTCGTCACGACGAGAGGAACGCGTAGGCGCGAACGGTTCATCGAGATCTCAAGTTTCTCCCGAGCCCTAGATGTCAATTTTGGTTGTAAGTCCAAAGAAATCAAGGTAAGTACTGCTCACCTGCAGTAAGAGGCGGTTTTCCGCAAGTTTTTCCCGTTAGAAAGTTAAAAATACAATTTTCCTTTAGTTTATGATTTTGCATGTAACCCTAGTTTAATCCATGCTTGTATAAGTTTGATTAAGTACCCTATATGAGGTTAGGGGCTAAGAAAGTTATGAGAAAAGAAAGAGAAAATAAAGATAAGAAAAGAAAGGCCAAGGCCTTAAGAAATCCCAAAAGTCAAGACTTAGGATTTGGGCACACAAGGTGCTCGTTAAAATGCCAAGGCATTCAAGATAAGAAAAGTAAGTATTTTATTTCTAAGGCCAGTATCCGGCGTCAAGGGCATCGATAAAGAAATCCAGGTGTCCAATGTTGGTGAGAGCCCTAGAGCCGATCATGTAATGATTGTATGGACTAATTTGTATCATATTCCTATGTATAAAGGCATGTTTTATGGTTATTATACTTACGTGTATTTGTGCCAATTAGCTAAGTATAATAATGTCCTTGAGTAGAAGTTTCTTATCTATATCAATCGATTGGTTGAATCGATAGTGAGATGATATAGAGAACACTACTCTAAATAATTCCTAGTCAAGTATTAACATTCAGGGACAATGTTAATACGTAGAGACTAGCATGTAGGTCAACATGATGACTTATCTCAAAAGTCATGGATATAGAGATATCAAGTTGACACATGGGTATGCATTGGAGAATGTATACTGAATGACCCGCCATGAGAAAGTATCATGGATCGTTATATGAGTGTCATATACTTTCTCATGTGGCTATTAGTATGACTATTAGTCCTTGGACCTGAAGTCACCATGGATTCCTACATAAGGAGTTGCGTACTTTGGCTTCGTCAAACGTCACCCGTAAATGGGTGGACTATAAAGGCGATTACTGGGTATGTAACAAATTATGGAGAGGGATGTGACTGATGTAGAAGGGATCTATCCCTCCTATATGACGGGAGCGATATCGTATTCTTGATAGAGTGAGACCACAAAGTGCATGGCCATGCCCAAGTGAGTCAATATGAGATATTGAGCTCACTTGATTAGTGTGAGTCTACTTGGAGTTCAAGATATAGATTGACTCGAGGATGACACGGTCTATGCCTCAATTGAGTCAATCTAGATATCAAGGATAGAGGGACATTATCATATATTGTGAGAGTCACAATTATTAGTCACAAGGTGATGTTGGATCTCAACATTCTTGTAACTTGGGTAGCAATGATGTGTTGCTAGATACCGCTCATTGCTTATGTTTCTAAGAGGTTAGAAGCATTGCCAACGTTACAAGAACCTATAGGGTCACACGCAAAGAACAAATAGATGGAGAAAAATTGAAGTCAAGTTTGACTTGGCTAAATATGGAAAGTCCATAAAAGGCAAGTTTGACTTGACCTAAATCCAAATCAAGTTTGACTTGACTTGGTTACACTTCGAGTTAGACTCAACATGGGAGAAGAAATGAAGTCAAGTTTGACTTGGCTAAATATGGAAAGTCCATAAAAGGCAAGTTTGACTTGACCTAAATCCAAATCAAGTTTGACTTGACTTGGTTCCACTTCGAGTTAGACTCAACATGGGAGAAGAAATGAAGTCAAGTTTGACTTGGCTAAATATGGAAAGTCCATAAAAGGCAAGTTTGACTTGACCTAAATCCAAATCAAGTTTGACTTGACTTGGTTCCAATTCAAGTTAGACTTGACTTGGTTTTCCCCCCCATTTGAATTTCGAATTCAAATTGATAGGGAATTTGGAAGGCCACCTAATGGCGCTTAATGGCCATTATGGCCGGCCACCTAATGGCCATTAATGGCCATTAAGTGGCCGGCCACCCAAGGTAACAAAAAGGTGGGTTTTGTTTCATTTTGGTGGCTATTCTTCTCCTCCCGGATTTTTCTTCTTCCTCTCCCTCTCTTGGCCGAAACCCATAGGGGTGCTAGCACACCGAGGTTTCGATCCATCTTCTTTTGTTCGCGTGGATACATATAGAGGAGTGTCTACTTTGATACTCTACGAGATCCGGCGGCCTCTTGGATAAGCGGGAAAGCGAAGGGCTACGCGTCAAGGGTAATGTCCTTATCACGTAGATCTAGTGTAGATCTAGATGTTAAACTCGTACTCGTATTTGTTTTATAAGTTCGCACGGATCCGTGGCCGAGATTCTGGGGTTTCCGCAACGCAAAAGCGGTTTTTGCGGCCTAGATTTTCCAACAGTGGTATCAGAGCCACGTGCGAACCTTGTACGAGTTTAAATTTGTTTTTTTTTGTATTAGATACAAAATTTACAGAAAAATAATATTCTGTGATTTTTCAAATTTATAGTATTTATGGGTATTTTTCTCAGGAAGTTGAAGCAACAAGTGTTCGGACACTTGTAGGCTTCACCGATCGAGAAAAACTTTCCGAAACGGAAAGATCTCGCTATAATCTTTCGGGACAGCGGCTTAAGTTGCTGTAAAATGATTTTGGGACACTCGTGAAATTCATTTCGCGAGTAGGGGCACGGCCCCTAACCCCGCGAGGGGCATTGTCCCGAAATCGTGCCCGAAAATCGCGTAGCGGGACCGTTACGGAAATGTAACCCATAATATTGTAAAATTGTAGAAAAATTATAGAAATTTATTTAAAATACATAATTTGGAATTATGTATGAATTTGTGATGATCATGGCCCAATAAAAACCCAATATGATTGGAATGTGTTGTAATTCATATTACGGTCTGCGTACCGTTTTTGTGATTGTGCGTGTTGTATAGTGTATGCGACCTGCGAGTCGGCTTCTTTTATTTTATTTCTGTACTTTCTTATTTTGTAATGTACAAAATGAAGATGGTGGGCGGTTCATCCGAAGACGGAGTTATGGAGGGAGCCGACGACACGTGGCGGTCAAAGGAGAAACCTTGGAGAAGCGAAACCCTAGGTTGACCCGTTCCGATCTTCTCATTGGCTTGAGAAGATCGTAGTAGGGCCATGATCCAATCACAAATTAAATTATTTTATTATTTGCTTGTATGTGATGCATGCTAGAGTAAATAATTAGAGCCTTGTGTATATGATACACCCTCTCTCTTGCGATTAGATTCGATCTAATTCAAATCAACTCATTCTCGAAATGCCTAACAAGTTTTGATACCTATCACTACCTCGATCATTTGTTGTTGTTGAATCTGCCAAAGCAGAGCAACACATTTAATCTTGGTAGGGTACGGAGGGACAATCTTGGTCCCGCCTATCACGGCTTGGGTGAGAACAAACTCAATCAGATTGAGTGAAACTAGTTAACTCGGTCGGATCGAGTCCAACTATAGGCATATTCCAATCGTTGGAAAGGTAGGATAAAAATCGCATTTATATTAAAACTTGGGCGATTTAGCCAAAGCTAACTCAAGTTTTTATGTAAATGTAAATTTTAATCCTATAAACAAGAGTTGCATAGAGATGTAATCGGTAAATTGTTACCTACCGATCGTACTAAGTCTTGGGCGATTTAGCCAAAGCTAACTCAAGGCTTAGTATGATGTGGATCTTGTCCCACTATATTATAGTTAAATTAGATAGAATCTTGTAGCGTGGTTTGACCACGTCTATGACTTGATTCTACAAAATTTCTATAATTCAGTGGGAGAATCGTTTAATTAAAGGCCTAATTAAATGATAGTTGGAATGTGATAATTTATTTTCTGCATTTTATTGTTGTAGATTGCCATGTCGACAAACGCAAATACTCTCTCCCTGCGATCTGTCCTTGAGAAGGACAAGCTCAACGGAGCAAACTTCCTGGACTGGTACAGGAACTTGAGAATAGTTCTCAAGCAAGAACGTAAACTGTACGTTCTGGAGCAGCCTATTCCCGAGGCACCTCCTGCCACTGCCACGCGAGCTGACCGTGATGCTCACAAGAAGCATCAAGATGACGCATTAGATGTGTCATGCCTTATGCTCGCAACCATGAACTCTGAGCTTCAGAAGCAACATGAGTTAATGGATGCTTTCGATATGGTTGAGCATCTGCGTCAACTGTATCAAGGACAAGCAAGGCACGAGAGATTTGAGATCTCTAAGGCACTGTTTCAGTGCAAGATGCAAGAAGGGACTCCCGTAGGTCCCTATGTACTCAAGATGATTGGGTACATAGAGAATCTGCAGAGATTGGGATTCCCACTGGGCCAAGAGCTGGCCACAGACTTGATCTTGCAGTCCCTACCCGAAAGTTATAGTCAATTTGTCATGAACTGGAACATGAACGAAATTGACAAGCCCCTGCCTGAGATGCTCAGCATGTTGAGAACTGCTGAGCTCAATCTTAAGAAGGCCAAGCCCATTTTGATGGTGCAGAAGGACAAAGGTAAGGGCAAGCCCAAAGGCAAGGGAAAGTCTCAAGCCAAGGGCAAGGGCAAGGGCAAAGCACTGAAACCCAAAGGAGGGGTTGCCAAGGATGCTACCTGCTTCCACTGCGGTGAGACCGGACACTGGAAGCGGAACTGCAAGAAATATATGGAAGATCTCCAGAAGAAGAGAAGTCAGACTTCTACTTCAGGTATTCATGTTATAGAAGTCAATTTGTCTATTTCTACATCATGGGTATTAGATACCGGATGTGCTTCTCACATTTGTACTAATGTGCAGGCGCTGAGAAATAGCAGAGCATTGACAAAGGGCGAGGTGGACTTACGAGTTGGCAATGGAGCAAGAGTTGCTGCTGTTGCTACAGGAGTTTATATGCTATCTCTGCCCTCTGGGCTTGTATTAGAGTTAGATGATTGTTATTATGTGCCTGCTCTGACTAAGAACATAGTTTCTGTTTCTTGTTTAGACAAGAAAGGTTTTTCGTTTATAATAAAGAACAAATGTTGTTCAGTTTATTTAAATGAAATGTTCTATTGTAGTGCACCTCTGATGAACGGACTCTATCTTCTAGACTTAGAAAACCCTATCTATAACATAAATACCAAAAGGCTCAAGTCTAAAGACTTGAACCAAACCTATATCTGGCACTGTCGCTTAGGCCATATAAATAAGAGTCGCCTATCCCAGCTCCATAGAGATGGTTTGCTGGACTCATTTGATTTTGAATCATTTGAGACATGCGAGTCTTGCCTTCTTGGCAAGATGACCAAGACTCCATTCAGTGGACACAGCGAAAGAGCAACCGATTTGTTAGGTCTTATACATACCGATGTATGTGGCCCTTTCAATGTTGCTGCCAGAGAAGGTTATAGGTACTTCATTACATTTACTGATGATTTCAGTAGATATGGTTATGTGTACTTGATGACACATAAGTCAGAATCCTTTGAAAAGTTCAAAGAATTCAAGAATGAAGTACAAAACCAGCTTGGCAAGAGTATTAAAATACTTCGATCAGATCGAGGTGGAGAATACTTCAGCCATGAGTTCCGTGACTATCTAGCTGAGTGTGGGATTCTGTCCCAACTCACTCCTCCTGGAACACCACAATGGAATGGTGTGTCCGAAAGGAGGAATCGAACCCTATTAGATATGGTGCGATCCATGATGAGTCACACAGATCTTCCTATATCCTTTTGGGGATATGCTCTGGACACGGCAGCCTTCACTCTTAACCGTGTTCCATCAAAGGCTGTAGTAAAGACACCATATCAGATATGGACTGGGAAGAGTCCCCAGATGTCTTTTATGAGGATTTGGGGTTGTGAGGCTTACGTTCGACGTCAAGTCTCAGACAAACTGGGACCCAAATCTGATAAGTGCTATTTTGTAGGATATCCCAAGGAAACGAAGGGATATTACTTCTACATACCCAGTCAGCACAAAGTGTTTGTGGCGAAGACTGGGGTTTTTCTAGAAAGGGACTTTGTTTCTAGAAAAACTAGTGGGAGTACGTTCGATCTTGAAGAACTTCAAGATATGGACCATAGCACTGAGGCCTTGATGGGAGGTTGAACAGGAACCACAAAATGTTGTGGATCATGAGGTTGTTCCACAAGGAGTTATGCAACAACAGCCTGTTCAAGTAGACCTACCTCTTCGCAGGTCTGGTAGGGTACGTCATCAGCCTGAGAGATATTCATTTCTCTTGTCTGATGACAATGACGTTGTGCTCATTGAGAATGAGCCTACAACCTATCAGGAAGCTGTGATGAGCCCAGATTCTGAGAAATGGCTTGAGGCCATGAGATCCGAGATGGATCCATGTACACCAACCAAGTTTGGACCTTGGTTGATCCACCTGAAGGGGTAAAACCCATTGGGTGTAAGTGGGTCTTTAAGAGAAAGACTGACATGGGAGGACTTACGCATACCTATAGGGTAGACTGGTAGCAAAGGGTTTCAAACAAATTCATGGTATTGACTATGATGAAACCTTTTCTCCAGTAGCGATGTTTAAGTCCATTCGGATCATGCTTGCTATTGCAGCATATCACGATTATGAGATCTGGCAGATGGATGTCAAAACCGCGTTCCTGAATGGGAACCTACTCGAGGATGTGTACATGACACAACCTGAGGGTTTGTAGATCCAAAGCATACTGGCAGAGTATGCAAGCTGCAAAGGTCCATTTATGGACTAAAGCAAGCTTCTCGAGCTGGAATCTTCGATTCGATGATGCAATCAAACAGTTTGGTTTCATCAAGAATGAAGATGAACCCTGTGTCTACAAGAGGGTGAAGGAAACATAGTAGTTTTCCTCATATTGTATGTGGATGACATACTACTCATTGGGAATGATATTCCTATGCTTCAGTCTGTGAAGACTTGGCTGGGGAATTGTT
>JAGFNQ010006806.1:61941-213107 GCA_024364735.1 Boesenbergia rotunda | reverse complement strand
ATTCCAGTCATTAGTGGTCATCCCATTGAAAAGCAATTTCAAAGTGTCTATACTAATAAGATATTCAAGTTATTTCAGGATAAAATCAGGGGTTTGATGTTTTGTAACACTTCGTTTGTAAAGCAAGAAGGGTCAACTATCTTATATGAAGTGGTAGAAACTGTATTGGGAAAAGAGGGAGCAACTCCAACAGATGTGTCATTTTTAGTACTATATAATGAGGTAGACTGTGAGATGAAGTGTTTGTGTCGTCTCTTTGAATTCCGAGGCATTTTGTGTAGACATTTGGTTTCTATTCTTTTCAAAAGAAATGTCACTAGAGTTCTTGAAAAGTATATTTTAGAACGATGGCGCAAAGACATTAAACGTCGGCATCAAGGCGTCACCAATATTTATGATGATTTTTGTTATCATGAGGAAGAAAGACAAAGATATAATGATCTTCAACCCTTGTTACAAGAAGTGTATCAGCTGGGATCTAAAAATCATGAGAGGTTCTCTGTTTTAATGGGGATTTTAAATGAAGCAAAACAAAAGCTTATGGATATTAATATTATTGATTCGTTAGATGGTGATCATGATAGCAACACAATACATGGGGAATCAAGAATTGAGATCACGAAGTTTCACTCTCCACTAAAGGTAAGATCTCGTGGACGCCCACCAACCAAAAGAAAGCAATCCAAAATTGAGCAAATTGTGAAAAAGGTGGCAGCAAAGAATAGAAAGGTTGAATTAATTATATTTTGGATTTATGTTTTGATTTTAATTATTGTAGTTGTTAATAATGAATGTAAGTTCTTTGTCGACAGGTTGTGAGAGGTGGCGGTAAAGAACAACAAGAATTATCAAATTTAAATCATATAAATATGATCACTGGCCCGAGTAGTCAGAGTAGTCATAATGTAAGTTCCAATTTTTATAGTAGTCAGAGTTGCTATAACTAGCTGATTTTATGACTTTTTTTTGGAAGTTGCTATCACTAATACGATCACTTATTTAAATCGTATTTTCTTCTTTTTTTGTCGTTAGGTTGTAGCTGATGTTTCAGTGAACTGTGGTGATGTTTCAGTGAACTCCTTGTTGTGAATTGTGGTGATGTTTCTTTTTATTAAGAAAGGTGTAAATTTTCATAAAATCTGTCTTGCTAGGTAATAGACAGAATTTTAAGCATTAAAACCAGTCTTGCATGTTATGATTCTATTTACTATATCGTGTTTTGGCAAAAATTTACTCAACTGCAACTTCCTGATTCTTAGAATTTCTAGAAGATTGTCTAAAGATTATTAGCTGTGTCTTTTGCTTTCCTTATGCTAATCCACGGCCTCTGAAATGCTATATTGGACTGCTTCCACATCCATGCTTTTGGATCCAATGCTCTCTGCTGCTTTTGCATTAAAGCCTTCGGTCACCTTAACATCAAGCCATATATGTAGATCTCTTTTAATTAAGTAATATATTTTTTGATTATCCTGACTGGATATGATAATTTATATCTTTGCGGAGAATGCCAAACTCAACTACCTTTCTGGTTGATCAGTGAGATATTCTTAGTGGTAGGCTTTCTAACTCAGCTAGCTGATTTTTCCAACATTTGTCATGTAACCTGTGAGATATTCATAAAAGCTGGCTTTCTTAGTTGTAGGCTTTCTAACTCAGCTAGCTGATTCTTAGTGGTAGGCTTTCTAACATATGATCAGTGAGATATTCTTAGTGGTAGGCTAAATCAAGATGTTTCAGTGTTATTTCTGATCATATGTTATTTAGAACTCATGCCGATATGCTTACCTTTGGTTTATGTTCTTTCAGTGTCAAAGTGGGCATACTTTGTGCTTTTCATGCAAAGCCGAAAGTGAATCTGCCGAACTTGCTGATTTTCAGTGTCCAACTTGCTGTTTCACTCCAAAATCCGTTGCTGCTTCGCCCCAAAGCCGAAAGGAAATCTGCCGAAAGTGAACTTGATAACCTGTTGTGAACTTGAGCACTTGTGAACTTTTGAACTTTTGAACTTGTGAACTTTTCAGTGTCTAACTTTCCGTTTTTGATTGTTTATGTTTACTTGACAAATTGGCATATCAATAGTTGTCTTTCATACTACTAGATTTCAGCTGAGTAGAGTCACTTCCTGGCCTTGTTATAATTGCAGATAGGGAAACTATTGGTAGATGTAAAAGAAAATTCTCACCTACCCAAGGTGGAATTGGAAGAATCCAAACTCCCTGCAAGCAATGAAGCAGGCAAGTCGAAAGCAACTGTAGATTCTCTAAAACTGGTAAAGGAGATTGACGAACTTAAGGTTCAACTTACCACTGTTTTTGGAAAATTAAATGGTTCAGAAAGTGAAAATACCTCAATAAAATCCAAGCTTGATTTCGCAAATGAAGAGCTAGAGAAATTGAACAAGCATTGCAAAGAACTTGAACTTGACCGAAAGTTGATGAAAGATCAGATTGAAGGAGCTGAACTGAAGTTTAATTTGCAGCTTGAATCCCTTCAGGAGCTCTAAAAGCTACAGATATGAAGCACAAGGAACTTGTTGATGTAAAGGAATCATTCACTGGTTTGTCTACTGAACTTGAGAGTTCAAGAAATAGGATAAAGGCCCTTGAAGTGGAGTTATTGTCCTCTTCTAGTGAGCTACTTAAGCTTGAAGAAGCAAGCAAACAAGCAGAATTAGAATCAGGAAAAGTGAAGGACATGGAGAAGACGTTGGAGCTGACACACGTGACTGCAAAGGATATGGAGGACCAAATAAACAATCTACAAAAGGAGTTGAATGATCTATATCGTAAGATTGTTGAGAAACAGAAGGTTGAAGAAAAACTTGAAAACACTGTGCTGGAACTTTCAAAATTTCAGGAGACATTGGAAGCCTCAAAATTAGAAGTGGCTAAACTGGAGCATAACATTTCTTCTAAAGATGCCCTCATCCAGGAAGTGACTGAAGAACAAACCATTTTGGTTGTTAGTTGATATGCAATTGATCCCCCAATCATTCATCGAGATATCAAAACTAGCAACATTTTGCTTGACAATAGCTTCCATGTAAAAGTTGCAATGGAGAAAGTGTATAATTTCACAAAGATAGTTGATATTTGAAACCAGAAACATTTACAAATTACGTGTTAATCACAACCTGAATTCGGAAACATTTAGAATGGAACCAGACACAAAAGCAGGCATTGAAACCACCACGAAACATAAAGCAGCAAGATAAATAAAAAAGTTAGAATGGAAAATATAAAGACTAGTAAAACACCACGAAACATTTACAACAAAACATAATTTAGACAATATCATCCACAAGATTCGGAAAAAGGTTTACACTTCAAAGTGCATATTTCAGACAACAAAGAGGTAGACAAAACATTCCACAAAATATTTACAACAAAGTGCATCTTTCAGACAATCTCAAAGTACATTTCAAAGTATAGTTCAGACAATCTCATTTGGAACAGACAATTATCTTCATAAGAGGTAGGGAGCTCAGTTATCTTCATCTGAGGAGAAAGCTGCACATGTGACAACCCATATAATCAAACCAATCACTACCACAAGTATTTGTGTAACGCTTCTCTTTGTAGTATTCAATTGAAGGAGTAGCTTGCAATTGTCACTCTTCAACTCCTTCATAGTATTCTCTGCACTTCTAACATCAGCCTCTAACTTGTTTATTCTTCTTAGCAATCCTGGTATTACTTGTGTCGATCTATTACACATGTCCTCATCAACCCAAGCCCAGAAATCACACCCTCCACTCTGCAATTCCATATTATTTATAAGATTTGTTGTTCAAAGTTTTACATAAAAGAAAAGACAAATTATGTTTATCCTACCCTACCTCATATAGCGGACATATGGCAAATCTCCTGCCTGGGTTATCATTAGTCCATGAGGTGATGATTTTTGCCATTAGTCCACATCTACATTTCAGTATATTGGTGGTGCAATAATTGGACATTTTTAACCTACTCTTTTTAACTTGCAAAGATAAAAATTACCCCAAAAGCAATTTACAATAAGCATGAGCATACTAGTAGTTGAATTAGAATGTAATAATTAAGCCATGATAATGCGTGTGTAATAATTAAACCAAAATTAAATTCTGAGTAATAATACAAATATCATTTATTACCCATCATGACCAAGTAAATAGTATGATATAGATTAAAAATGAAAAATGCAAATTAAAGGAGTGTAGCATATTCCAACAGAGCAACCAATTTGAAGATCACTCTATACATATTTTTGTACAATCTAATTCCTCTCACTTTTGGCCTAAATTTGCTAAACTCAAGTGATTATGTTTGTCATTGTTTACATCAACAACCAACAAATGAAGTGCGTTCAGATGTATGGGAGTAGTTAAGCTCAAAGTAATAGATCAGTGACATATGAAGTGTACAAGACATAAAAATGAAACAAAGTTTTTGTAGATGCTCGAGTACACAAAACTTAAGGAGAATGGAAAATGCTCGAGTACAAAAATCAAAATGCTCGAGTACACAAAACTTATGGAGAATGGAAAACTTAAGTTTTTGTACAAGGCATCAAAATGCTCGAGTACAAAAATCAAACCTTCGGTCACAACTTCTTCCTCCCAGGAGCTCTGGTGAGGCATCGACAAGAGCACGCGTCGGGGCTGTTTCTCCAAGGCGGACGAAGGTCGGCATTCGACTCCGACGAAACCGCAGCCTCGCAGCAAGTCGCGTGAGGGAGGGAGGAAGCAGAGGATTTAGGGCCGAATGAGGGAGGAAGAAGAAGCTCGAAGGAGGGAGTGAGGGAGGAAGAAGATGTCGGGTCGAATGAGGGAGGGAGGAAGAAGAAGCTCGAAGGATTTAGGGTTGGGGAAGAGATTTCGGCATCGGGGTGGGAGGGGGGAAAAATTTTTGCAGCGTGAGTGAGGGAGGAAGAAGAAGCTCGAAGGATTTAGGGTTGGGGAAGAGATTTCGGTGTCGGGGTGGGAGGGGGGACAAATTTTTGCAGCGTTAAAATTTTTTAACCACGTGAATGGCTCCTTCCCATGCGGCGTGAACGACGTAGCACGCCACGTCGTTCACGCTGCGTTCACGCTCCCTCATTCGCGTTCTTTATCATTATACTTTCCGATTTATCCTAGCGGCCGGTGGGAAATTTCTGTGAGACCGGATCGATCGTCCGAGATTGAAAAACCTCGTTAATCATTAATGGCATATTGTTTATCTATGAATATATAAAACTGGGAGATTGCTAAACATCAAACTTTAGAACTTCGGCAATTTACCAAAGGGCGCACCTGAGAATTGGTATTTACCAAAAGATGTACCATGATTTCATTTTTACCAAAGGGCGTATTCATTTTAGTGAACTTCCATTTATACCCCTTCCGCCAAAAAAAATCTTTCCCTTTCTCTTTCTCTTTCTCAGTAACAAATCCCGAGGTAACGTAATCTGATTTTTCAGATTTGTCATTTTAAAATAATATATTTAGGAATCGGCTAAAAAACGTAAGGTAAAGAAAGAAAAATTATTTCCATTAACGAAAGTTATTTTCCAACTGATTTTAAAAATTTAAAGTGATGAATTTTTATATTTGATTAATATAAATTAATATATTTAATAATATTTAATAAATATATTAATATATAATAATAATTTAAAATTTAAAAAAATCTGAAATTTTTTATTTCAGATTAAGCGTGGGCTTGAAATCAAAAGATTTCAGGCCCACGTTGGGCCTGAAATAAAAGATTTCAGGCCCACGTTGGGCTTGAAATAAAAGATTTCAGGCCCAGCGTGGGCCTGAAATAGAAATATTTCAGGCCCAGTGTGGGCCTGAAACAAAAGATTCAGGCCCTTGTGTCGGCTTGAAATCATGTGTTATGATTGTTAATGATATGAGAGAAGTGTCCTAAGGCAATCGCCTTATGATTGTAAAATATTTATATTAATAAATAATAATTCACTATTTGAGTATACATGCTTGTGTATTTGATTGGGATCTTAAACTCATCTACTGAATGTCCGCAATACAACTCACAGCATAAGAGAATTTGTGATGAGATCACAACTAGTGATTATCTCTAAATGCGCAAATGTGAAGTATTGAAAATATCCCTAGTCGATGAATTGATAAAAACAGACACTATCAATTCTGTTGAGACTAGCATGAGTTATTCTCTAATCAGCTGATTCTCACTGGCTGGTGACATTGGGATGTTCGGAGATAAACATGGATGCTAGTTAAGGGAACTAGTTCATTGGAGTGACTAGCTGTAAGACTTCATATGGGAATCTACATGTAGATATGTCAATGAAGATCTTACTGCGGCTTAAGTGTGATGTTCCTTTGACTTGCGGTGTTCAAGTCATCTTGGTCATAGAGACTTATACTTTGACATCTTAAGCAAGCATCTCCAAGGAGGTGTGGACCCAGGATGATCGGGTATAAGCCGAAGTGCCCGAAGATGTTTGAACAGCCTACAAAGGATTCACCACTCCTTGCGAGGAGATGTATACCCAGGCCTATCGTCGGATTGTTACTCAAAGCCTCTGGCCAGAGCATATCATGTTTAGAGTGAGAGTCTCTAAAATACATGAGAGTAATTAGAAATCCAAAGGACGAGTAAGACATTACTTGGGCTAGGCGTGACGTAGTCAGCCTAGTGGGGACTGACACCATTGACCGTGTCCTGAACCAAGTGGGTATAAGGTGGTGAAGGGAATGGGGCACGATTCATTAGAGCTGCTGAAGGGTTTCAGAATAATTTCTTCTGAGGTCAAACCGTTGATCTTTCGATTAATTGGGGATCATGATGTACTACTAGGTGCCACTCATGATCGTTCTATAATTAGTTAATTATAGACGGCCAACATAAATCGAAAGCCTATTTAGTCACACGCACTACGAGTAATCCGAGGGATTTAAAACGAGTTGAAAATTGGATTTTCCGATCAAGAGAAATAAGACAAATCTGAGTTAGTCAGAGGCGCATTAGAAGCTAAAAATGGCTAAGTCTTTTGAAGGCTTTTTGGGCGAATTAAATGAGTTTAATTCGCGACGGTCCGGGTTGGGTTTAGCCGACCAAAGAGGGTGTTAACCCCTCTTTGGTGGCCGACCAAATAAAAGGAGAAAACCAATTTAATTGGTTTAATTAATAAAATAAATCTAGCGCGATTTATTTTATAAATTATGGATAAATAAATTTGTATAAAGAAATTTATATAAAAATTTATAGAAATTTATTCTTTTATGGAAGATTAAAATAATCCATGAGTTGGTTCATTTTAATTTTATAAAATCAATTATGAATTGATTTTTCCATAATAAGAAAGTTTATAAATTTCTTATAAAATTTATTCCATAATTTAAAGAGAAGAAGAAATAGTTTTTATTATAAATTAGTTTATAATAAAGACTTGGTTTAAACGGAATTAATTCATAAGAATTTATAGGATAAATTTCTTATGATAAATAATTAGTTTTATTATAAAGTTAGTTATAATAAAATTCATAAGAAAATTTATAGGATAAATTTCTTATGATAACTAATTTGTTTTATTATAAATGGTTATAATAAAACTAGGATTAAAAGGAATAAGCAATAAGAAAATTTATAAGATAAAATTTCTTATAACTAATTCCGTTAATTTCGTTAATTCGGTTTAGAGGGAGACTTAGCAAAGGAGTTGCTACTATATAAAGGAACCAAAGGCTAGCCCTTAATTCCAATCAAGTGATTATTATTGGAGCTCTCCCTCTCTCTCTTCTCTTATCTTCTCCTTCTCTCTTTCTTGCATAGGGCCGGCGCCAACCCTAAGAAGATTAGGGCCGGCGCTCCTTCCACCTTCTTCCACCCAAGGCCGGCCACCTCTCATCTTCTAGGGCCGGCGCCCAACTACTCCAAGGCAAGGGTTGCCGTGAGCATTGAAGAAGAAGGAGAACCCCAACACGAAGAAGAAGAAGCGGATAGCGACTCCTCTCTTCCGGAATACGATTCCGTTACTTCTTGTTGGTTAGTTTCTAAACTCCCCTCTTGATCTTTCAAGTTGTGCCAATAGAGAATCTAGTAGTTCTCGTCGGCACAAAACTCGTGACTTTGCGAAGTCATCCCGAAGAGAACTCGGCGTGGATGCAAATAGAGGCGAAGCTTCCAAGGGACGCTACGGTTGGATCTCGTCCCTTACTTCGAGTTACGCAAGGTACTTGGTAAATTAGTTTACTTTTCGCAAACTTTTATTTTATGATTATGTCGATACACTATAAGGTTGCATGCTAGATACGAAGTTAAAATAATTTAGGAAATTATTTTATGCAAACTCTTCCGCTGCACGTAAAAATTTTAAATTTTACGAACTCGTATCCTTGTCGACATGCACCCGGTCCCAACAATGATAGGGGTATTTACGTATGTTGATGTAGTCTGGCCCGGTTGTTGTTTTGGTGTTTGACAATGATTTAAGTTTGGTTGAGCGAATTTGGGTTAAAGTCCTGGTCGGGGACTGGGCATGAAACCCTGGTGAGTGAAGCTAGGTCCTAGCTTGTGAAGCTAGGTTGAAATCCCGGTGAGTGAAGCCGGGTCCTGGTGAGTGAAGCCAGGTGATGGAAATCCCGGTGAGTGAAGCCGGGTCTTGGTGAGTGAAGCCAGGTGTTGGAAATCCCAGTGAGTGAAGCCGGGTCCTGGTGAGTGAAGCCAGGTGTTGGAAATCCCGGTGAGTGAAGCCGGGTCCTGGTGAGTGAAGCCAGGTGTTGGAAAATTCCTAATTCGGAAGGGTTGGGTGAAAAGTCCTAGCTTGGAGGGCTAGGTGAAAAGTCCTAACTTGGAGGGTTAGGTGCAAATTCCCATCCTGGAGAATTAGGTGAAAAAGTCCTGGCTTGGAGGGTCAGGTGCCTAGCTTGGAGGGCTAGGTTGGATGAAGGTCTAACTCGGAGGGGTTGGGTGAAAAGTCCTAGCTTGGACGGCTAGGTGAAAAGTCCTAGCTTGGAGGGCTAGGTGAAAAGTCCTAACTTGGAGGGTTAGGTGCAAATTCCCAACTTGGAGAGTTAGATTGAAAAATCCTTAGCTTGGAGGGCTAAGGTGAATGAAATCCTAGCTTGGAAGGCTAGGTTTGCGTCCCTGGATCGGTCTGGTGACCGATCAGGGAGTTGGCACGTTGCTCCTTCGTGGATCGGTCTGGTGACCGATCCAGCGATGTCTGATCGGTCTGGTGAACGATCAGGGAATGTGTGTTTCACTCACTGCACAGCTCCTGATCGGTCTGGTGACCGATCAGGGAGCGAACAGTGAGTTGAGTTCCCTTGCTAATCAGGTCCAGAACGGTCCGGTGACCGATCAAAGACTTAGGATTTGATTTCCGCTGGACCGATCAGGATGGAGCCTGATTGGTCTGGAAGGAGCCTGATTGGTCTGGTGACCGATCAGGCGCAGCTAGGATTTGATTAAAGTTTCAGCCTGATTGGTCTGGTGACCGATCAGGCTGGAGCCTGATTGGTCTGGTGACCGATCAGGCTAGAGCCTGATTGGTCTGGTGACCGATCAGGAGTATGCAGAAGACTGTGGATCGGTCTGGTGACCGATCAGGGTCCTTCCTGATCGATCTGGTGACCGATCAGGCGCAGAACTTTAATTCAAATATGCCGTCAGAAGTCTGTTTTCACTGCCGATTCTCTGCTACTTACTGATTTCTTTTTGATATGCATTGCTAAGCCTCTGTTGGAGTGTGCAGGTGATAGCAGGTGATTCAAACACTCAAGGAGGGTCAATGGGAGGCTTTCCTTGGAGCAGGTTTGGATCTATTGTGTTTTCAGGTCTCAACGGCGTCTGGCGCATCTGGCAACTGACGAAGGCGCGGCTGGCAACTGACGGAGGCTCAGCTGGAGGAGTGTCCAGTGGACTGAGTGCTCAGAGAGGTCAGTGGGTCAGGGTGTGAGTCAGTGGTGCTGATGGAGCTGGCGACGTTGAGCAGGAGCTTAAGTGGCGAAGCTGGAAGTAGAGGCGAAAAAGACAGAAAACTGGGAGAAGTTTGGCTGGGCTGTGTTCGTGCTCTGTTGCTTTGTGCTTGAGCTTTCTTGTACATCTTTGTGAGCTTGTCTTCTCGAGTGTCTCGTGAGCTTAAGATTGTATCCATCTGTGAGACAGCTTGTGGAGAGGTTTCTCCACCGAGAAGGAGGCTGCTACTATCCGGAGTTCACCGGGGCTTGATCTGCCGACGATCAAGGGATCGCCCACCTCACGAGCATGCCAAGGAGTAGGGGCAAGTTATCCCCGAACCTTATAAACGATCCTTGTTAGCGATCCTTGGTTTGTATTCTCTGTTTCTGCAGTTTTGTTAAGTTTGCTTCTCTGCATTTGTTTTGTTTCCGCTGCTACTAACTTAAGTGCAGAGAAGATTCGAAAAGAGCCTAGAAATTGTGTCTGTCTATATTCACCCCCCCCTCTATAGCCATCTCGTCTCCAACAAATGGTATCAGAGCTTGGGGCTCTATACACGGCTTAACAACCGAGAGTTCTCAACAAGATGGCTTTGAGAGAAGGCTTCTCCACCACCCGACCTCCATTCTTTGACGACGCCGACTTCCAATATTGGAGATCAAAGATGGAATACTATTTGAAGATGGATATCCATACGTGGTTCGCGGTGAAGGAGGGATTCATCCCTCCTAAGGATGATGAAGGAAAAGAACTTGAGTCATGGAGGTGGACTGCCGAACAAACAAGGAAGAGTGAAGCCGACGCGAAGGCGGTTGTCACTCTACAATGTGGCATGAACAAAGATCAACTCATCAAGGTTGGTCCCTTCACAAGTGCAAAAGACTTGTGGAACAAACTCATAGAGCTCCATGAAGGCACCCGAGACTCGAGGATTGCAAAGAGGGACTTGTTCCTCAATCAACTTCAAAATCTCTCCATGAAGGAGAATGAGTCGGTAAGTGAGCTCCATAGCTGGTTCAAGGAAGTCCTCAATGAGCTTCATTCAATTGATGAAAAGGTCGAGAATCGCGACCTTGTGAGGTATGTCTTGAAAGCATTTCCAAGGAATGCTTTGTGGTCATCCATGGTGGATGCCTACAAAGTATCCAAGGATTTATCTATTGTGAAATTAGAGGATTTATTTTGTGAGATGGAGCTACATGAGATCTCTAACACAAGCCCAAAAGAGAAAAGGTTTGCTTGCGTGGCAGGTAACAAAAGAAAGGAGAAGAAGGATGAGAACACCCACTGTCATGTGGCTCTAGTGGCCTTAGAAGATTCAAAGGAGGAGAGTGATGACGAATCAAGCTCCTCAACTGCGCCTTCATCATCTTCGGATGATGAAGAGGTAATTTCTCCCGAGTTAGATAAGTGCTATCGAGCCATCGCATGTCTAACTAAGATGCTTAAAAAATCTATGGCCAAAGTTAAATCTTTGAAATTGGAAGTAGAACATTTAAAAACCTCTAAGGATGAAGTAATTGATGACTTGCATGTTAAGACCCTTGAGAATGACAATAAGGACTTAAAGAGCGAAGTTGAAAATCTCAAGAATGTTCTTGAGAAATTCTTATCTAGCTCCAAAACCTTAGACATGATACTCAATTCCCAAAGGGCGGTTTACAATAAGGCCGGTATAGGTTACCGACCTAAGGAACCAACCTTTGTATCATTAATGTCAAGAACCCAATTTAGATCATCAAATGATTCTAGGGTTCAAAAGGTTAGAAAGAAATTGATTAAGGCATGGGTGCCTAAGTCCCTCATTGTTGATGCATTATGTCCCAAAATTTGGGTACCTAAAACCTCCATATTTAGAATTGTATAGCTTTGATTGAGGGGGAGCATCTATCAACATGGGAGGTTGATATTTGGTGCTCCAAACCCATGACCAAAGGCAAAATTGTCATTCGCATGGATGGTTATGGAAAATTCGAATTAAATGTTTTGAGCTTCATTGTCTTAGTTCTTATAACAAGATGATTCCTTGGCTAGTGATTTATGAAATCTCACTTTAGTAGTAAGGAAATTTTCATGCAATGAATAATAGTATATCCATGTTTCAAAATAAGTCAACAAGCCTTGGAAATTGTTTTTATATATTGCATGAAGTGGTTAGATTCACACATAATTTACTCTTGCCATGAATTGCTTAGATTAATTGGTTTTCTTGTTGCAATTTATATTTTTCTGCAAGTTATATGCCTTATCTCAAGGAACACAATTGCATATATGATATACAATATCAATACATGATAAGGCATCAATAGACAAGAACATGAGCTCAAGGTGTAAACTTAGATTTTGCTTAAGGTATTTTGTTTGGTAAACATGATCAAGTATGACATGATTTTCTTGTGTATGTCATAGAACATGGATCCATGCTAATTTTGGTTAAGAACAGGTATGCACACACTAGTTAGTACTAACTCGAAAATCACTATGAAAATCTCACAATACATGATTAGACAAAGAACATGAGCTTAAGGTCTAGGGTAATGCTTTCTTTGTATCAAACTTAAACTTCATGACTTATTTGATTTCCCACTGATCATGCTTTGATACAAACATGTGTTGATATTCAATTTCATGCTTAGAAAATTCTGATCATGCTTTGACACAAATCATGACATATATTTTGATTAAGGGAATCCTTAGAATCAAATGTATTACATCTATGCTTTGACACAAATCATGTTGATCACTTTGGGAAATGATTTTTAGTTAAAAGAAACCTTTTAGGATCAGACGGATTACACCTGATTGTGTTAGGGTTTGGGAATGGCTAAGAATTAAAATAAACCTGATTTCAGAGTTTCTGAAATCGATTTCTGAAATCTGGAACTCAGAAAACATCTTGTGCCAAACCTGATCGGTCCACCGACCGATCAGGGATCCCTCTGATCGGTCCGGTGACCGATCAGACCAACTCTGATCAAGGAACTCCCAGATCGTTCCAAATTAATCCAAAACCTTTTCAAACCAATCAATTTTCATCGAATTGTATCAGATTACTGATCATACTGATACACACAAATCTGATACAAACCAAGTCAAATTGAAATATATTTGATCCTCCATTGGTACAATCCTGGTACTAAGGAAGTACAAATTTGTTCAAGTGGTACTTGAAACAAAACCTAAATACTGATTTGATACAAACCTATGTTGGAATGTTCAAATTCATAAGAAAGGGTTTGTTGAGTCATGACTCTTGTTCTTAATGTCGTGTTTCGGAAATTTTTCTGAAATATCGAATATCAATAGAGTCTACTCCCCGGTTATGGAATGTCAATTGTTAATGCAGTCTGATCAGGAACGTATCAGAGTTTCAGGAATTTTTCTGAAATCTGATCGCTGCCCAGACTAATCATAAATTCTTCTGTATCACGTAATCAACAGACCTGGTTGGTCGTGGAGACCAATCAGGACTATGTTTCAGATACAGTTGCATTCCTTACTCGTCCTATGAAGCATATACGTATTTGACCATGATATACTTCTGTATATGTCTTCACATGAAACTCCAAGTGTTAATGCAGTCCGATCTTGAACGAATCAGAATTACAGAAATTTTTCTGAAAATTGATCGTTCATAGATAAATCAGAAATTTTTCTGTATCGATCATCAGTCTGATGGAACTGCGATAATTGTTGTCATATGATGCATATACATGTTTGACCATAATATTATTCTGTATATGTTTTCATGTGCAATTCAAAACTTAACTTTGATTATTTTGGGTTTGGGGAGAGACCCGTGTTTGAGGGGGAGTTTGATGTTTAAACTTAATAACCATACCCTTTTCGATGTTTGACAAAGGGGGAGAAAATGACTGATTAAGTTTATGGTTATTATAGGGGGAGGATCATGATTCCCTTATGAGAATTGAACGGACTTCAATTGATTAATACCTAAACTTAAATCGGGTTGTCAAACAACAAAAAGGGGGAGATTGTTGATGCAGTCTGGCCCGGTTGTTGTTTTGGTGTTTGACAATGATTTAAGTTTGGTTGAGCGAATTTGGGTTAAAGTCCTGGTCGGGGACTGGGCA
Source organism: Boesenbergia rotunda (assembly GCA_024364735.1). Classification (NCBI taxonomy): domain Eukaryota; kingdom Viridiplantae; phylum Streptophyta; class Magnoliopsida; order Zingiberales; family Zingiberaceae; genus Boesenbergia; species Boesenbergia rotunda. The sequence goes on along the minus strand of JAGFNQ010006806.1, from coordinate 199,102 downwards.
TGAAATCCTGGTGAGTGAAGCTAGGTTGAAATCCCGGTGAGTGAAGCCGGGTCCTGGTGAGTGAAGCCAGGTGATGGAAATCCCGGTGAGTGAAGCCGGGTCTTGGTGAGTGAAGCCAGGTGTTGGAAATCCCAGTGAGTGAAGCCGGGTCCTGGTGAGTGAAGCCAGGTGTTGAAAATCCCGGTGAGTGAAGCCGGGTCCTGGTGAGTGAAGCTAGGTGTTGGAAAAGTCCTAATTCGGAAGGGTTGGGTGAAAAGTCCTAGCTTAGAGGGCTAGGTGAAAAGTCCTAACTTGGAGGGTTAGGTGCAAATTCCCATCCTGGAGAATTAGGTGAAAAAGTCCTGGCTTGGAGGGTCAGGTGCCTAGCTTGGAGGGCTAGGTTGGATGAAGGTCTAACTCGGAGGGGTTGGGTGAAAAGTCCTAGCTTGGAGGGCTAGGTGAAAAGTCCTAGCTTGGAGGGCTAGGTGAAAAGTCCTAACTTGGAGGGTTAGGTGCAAATTCCCAACTAGGAGAGTTAGATTGAAAAATCCTTAGCTTGGAGGGCTAAGGTGAATGAAATCCTAGCTTGGAAGGCTAGGTCTGCGTCCCTGGATCGGTCTGGTGACCGATCAGGGAGTTGGCACGCTGCTCCTTCGTGGATCGGTCTGGTGACCGATCCAGCGATGTCTGATCGGTCTGGTGAACGATCAGGGAATGTGTGTTTCACTCACTGCACAGCTCCTGATCGGTTTGGTGACCGATCAGGGAGCGAACAGTGAGTTGAGTTCCCTTGCTAATCAGGTCCAGAACGGTCTGGTGACCGATCAAAGACTTAGGATTTGATTTTCGCTGGACCGATCAGGATAGAGCCTGATTGGTCTGGAAGGAGCCTGATTGGTCTGGTGACCGATCAGGCAGGAGCCTGATTGGTCTGATGATCGATCAGGCGCAGCTAGGATTTGATTAAAGTTTCAGCCTGATTGGTCTGGTGACCGATCAGGCTGGAGCCTGATTGGTCTGGTGACCGATCAGGAGTATGCAGAAGACTGTGGATCGGTCTGGTGACCGATCAGGGTCTTTCCTGATCGGTCTGGTGACCGATCAGGCGCAGAACTTTAATTCAAATATGCTGTCAGAAGTCTGTTTTCACTGGCGATTCTCTGCTACTTGCTGATTTTTTTTTATATGCATTGCTAAGCCTCTGTTGGAGTGTGCAGGTGATAGCAGGTGATTCAAACACTCAAGGAGGGTCAATGGGAGGCTTTCCTTGGAGCAGGTTTGGATCTATTGTGTTTTCAGGTCTCAACGGCGTCTGGCGCATCTGGCAACTGACGAAGGCGCGGCTGGCAACTGACGAAGGCTCAGCTGGAGTAGTGTCCAGTGGACTGAGTGCTCAGAGAGGTCAGTGGGTCAGGGTATGAGTCAGTGGTGCTGATGGAGCTGGCGACGTTGAGCAGGAGCTTAAGTGGCGAAGCTGGAAGCAGAGGCGAAAAAGACAGAAAACTGGGAGAAGTTTGGCTGGGCTGTGTTCGTGCTCTGTTGCTTTGTGCTTGAGCTTTCTTGTACATCTTTGTGAGCTTGTCTTCTCGAGTGCCTCGTGTGCTTAAGATTGTATCCATCTGTGAGACAGCTTGTGGAGAGGTTTCTCCACCGAGAAGGAGGCTGCTACTATCCGGAGTTCACCGGGGCTTGATCTATCGACGATCAAGGGATCGCCCACCTCACGGGCATGCCAAGGAGTAGGGGTAAGTTATCCCCTAACCTTGTAAACGATCCTTGTTAGCGATCCTTGGTTTGTATTCTCTGTTTCTGCAGTTTTGTTAAGTTTGCTTCTCTGCATTTGTTTTGTTTCCGCTACTACTAACTTAAGTGCAGAGAAGATTCGAAAAGAGCCTAGAAATTGTGTCTGTCTATATTCACCCCCCCTCTATAGCCATCTCGTCTCCAACAACGTAGGCCTGAAACATAAAAAAAATCTCTTTTTATATTTTGAAATCACAATAAAAATCAGGGAGAAAGATTCCTTTACGTGAGAAATTCGAATTAATATAAAACGTACATTATATTAAAAACTAACTTTTATATATATATATATATATATATATATATATATATATATATATATATATATATATATATATATAATAAAAACAACTTCAGGTACAGGGCCTGAAATCTTGATTTCAGGCCCTGCTTGATTATATAATATTAATAAATATAAAAAAATAATTAATAGACATAATAATATATATTAATTGGTTAAATTAAAGATATAAGGATAATTTACTAAAACAAGCTATGATTCTACATTATTGTTATATCGTTTTGTGCCAACTGATACAGTATGAGAACATCAGTGGGTTTTGACCAAAACCCACTGATGGACCTCTCATATCTGGATTTCTGAAAACCCTATATCAATAGACAGGGTGACCTAGGAGAAGATGTTTTAGGTGTCCAAACATCTATACACTCTATATCACCAATGCAATAGGAGTAGTTTAGAAATGTCAGTGGGTTTTGACCAAAACTCACTGATGGACCTCCCATATCTGGATTTCTGAAAACTCCATATGAATAGAGAGGTTAGAGATATGAGAAGATGTTTTAGTTGTCCAAATATCTATATACTCTATATCACCAATGCAATAGGAGTAGTTTAGAAATATCAATGGGTTTTGACCAAAACCCACTGATATGGCTAAACTACTCTTATTACATTGGTGATATCTAATATATAGATGTTTGGACACCTAAACCATCATCTCCTACCTCTACCCTCTCTATTCATATGGAGATTTCAAAAATTCAGATATGGTAGGTCCATCAGTGGATTTTGATCAAAACCCACTGATATTTCTAAATTACTCATATTGCATTGGTGATATAGAGTGTATAGATGTTTGGACACCTAAAACATCTTCTCCTAGGTCAACCCTGTCTATTGATATAGGGTTTTCAGAAATCCAGATATGGGACGTCCATCAGTGGGTTTTGGTCAAAACCCACTGATGTTCTCATTCTGTATCAGTTAGCACAGAACGATATAACGATAATATAGAATCATAGCTTGTTTTAGTAAATCATCCTTATATCTTTAATTTTACCAATTAATTTATATTATTATGTCTATTAATTATTTTTTTATATTTATTAATTTTATATAATCAAGCAGGGCCTGAAGTCAATTGATTTCAGGCCCTGAACCTGAAGTTGTTTTCCTTTATATATATATATATATAATATTATATATATATATATATATAAATTAATATATTAAATAATATTTAATAAATATATTAATATATAACAAAGATTTAAAATTTAAAAAAGTCTGAAATTTTTTATTTCAGATCAAGCGTGGGCCTGAAATCAAAAGATTTCAGGCCCACGTTAGGTGTGAAATAAAAGATTTCAGGCCCAACGTGGTCTGAAACAAAAGATTTTAGGCCCTGTGTCGGCTTGAAATCATGTGTTATGATAGAGTTTTTTACGTAGGCATGAAACATAAAGAAACATCTCTTTATATTTTTAAAATCACAATAAAAATCACTGAAAAAGATTACTTTACGTGAAAAATTCTAATTAATATAAAACGTAGATTATATTAAAAATGAACTTTATATATATATATAAAGGAAAAGCAACATCAGGGCCTGAAATCTTGATTTCAGGCCCTGCTTGATTATATAATATTAATAAATATAAAAAAATAATTAATAGACATAATAATATATATTAATTGGTAAAATTAAAGATATAAGGATAATTTACTAAAACAAGCTATGATTCTACATTATTGTTATATCGTTCTGTGGCAACTGATACAGTATGAGAACATCAGTGGGTTTTGACTAAAACCCACTGATGGACGTCCCATATTTGGATTTCTGAAAACCCTATATCAATAGACAGGGTTGACCTAGGAGAAGATGTTTTAGGTGTCCAAACATCTATACACTCTATATCACCAATGCAATGTGAGTAATTTAGAAATATCAGTGAGTTTTGATCAAAATCCACTGATGGACCTACCATATCTGAATTTTTGAAATCTTCATATGAATAGAGAGGGTAGAGGTAGGAGATGATGTTTTAGCTGTCCAAACATCTATATATTAGATATCACCAATGTAATAAGAGTAGTTTAGCCATATCAGTGGGTTTTGGTCAAAACCCATTGATATTTCTAAACTACTCCTATTGCATTGGTGATATAGAGTGTATAGATATTTGGACAACTAAAACATCTTCTCATATCTCTAACCTCTCTATTCATATGGAGTTTTCAGAAATCCAGATATGGGAGGTCCATCAGTGGGTTTTGGTCAAAACCCACTGACATTTCTAAACTACTCCTATTACATTGGTGATATAGAGTGTATAGATGTTTGGACACCTAAAACATCTTCTCTTAGGTCAACCCTGTCTATTGATATAGGGTTTTCAGAAATCCAAATATAGGACGTCCATCAGTGGGTTTTGGTCAAAACCCACTGATGTTCTCATACTGTATCAGTTGGCACAAAATGATATAACAATAATGTAGAATCATAGCTTGTTTTAGTAAATTATCCTTATATCTTTAATTTTACCAATTAATATATATTATTATGTCTATTAATTATTTTTTTTATATTTATTAATATTATATAATCAAGCGGGGCCTGAAATCAATTGATTTCAGGCCCTGATGTTGCTTTTCCTTTATATATATATATATATATATATATAAAGTTTATTTTTAATATAATGTACGTTTTATATTAATTAGAATTTTTCATGTAAAGTAATCTTTCTCAGTGATTTTTATTATTATTTTAAAAATATAAAGAGATGTTTCTTTATGTTTCAGGCCTACGTAAAAAACCCTATCATAACACATGATTTCAAGCCGACACAGGACCTGAAATCTTTTGTTTCAGGCCCACGCTGGGCCTGAAATATTTCTATTTCAGGCCCACGTTGGGCCTGAAATCTTTTGATTTCAGGCCCACGCTTGATCTGAAATAAAAAATTTCAGACTTTTTTAAATTTTAAATCTTTGTTATATATTAATATATTTATTAAATATTATTTAATATATTAATTTATATATATACTGTTTACGTATAATATATATATATAATATATTATTATATATATATATATATATATATATATATATATATAAAAGAAAAACAACTTCAGATTCAGGGCCTGAAATCAATTGATTTCAGGCCCTGCTTGATTATGTAAAATTAATAAATATAAAAAAAATAATTAATAAACATAATAATATAAATTAATTGGCAAAATTAAAGATATAAGGATAATTTACTAAACAAGCTATGATATATGGATAAGATATAGTATGAGAACATTAGTGGGTTTTGACCAAAACCCACTGATGGACGTCCCATATCTGGATTTCTGAAAACCCTATATCAATAGACAGGGTTGACCTAGGAGAAGATGTTTTAGGTGTCCAAACATCTATACACTCTATATCACCAATGCAATATGAGTAATTTAGAAATATCAGTGGGTTTTGATCAAAATCCACTGATGGACCTACCATAACTGAATTTTTGAAATCTCCATATGAATAGAGAGGGTAGAGGTAGGAGATGATGTTTTAGGTATCCAAATATCTATATATTAGATATCACCAATGTAATAAGAGTAGTTTAGCCATATCAGTGGGTTTTGGTCAAAACCCATTGATATTTCTAAACTACTCCTATTGCATTGGTGATATAGAGTGTATAGATATTTGGACACCTAAAATATATTCTCATATCTCTAACCTCTCTATTCATATGGAGTTTTCAGAAATCCAGATATGGGAGGTCCATCAGTGGGTTTTGGTCATAACCCACTGACATTTCTAAACTACTCCTATGATATTGGTGATATAGAGTGTATAGATGTTTGGACACCTAAAACATATTCTCCTAGGTCAACCCTGTCTATTGATTTAGGGTTTTCAGAAATCCAGATATGAGAGGTCCATCAGTGGGTTTTGGTCAAAACCCACTGATGTTCTCATACTGTATCAGTTGACACAAAACGATATAACAATAATATAGAATCATAGCTTGTTTTAGTAAATTATCCTTATATCTTTAATTTTACCAATTAATATATATTATTATGTCTATTAATTATTTTTTTAAATTTATTAATATTATATAATCAAGGAGGGCCTGAAATCAAGATTTCAGGCCCTGCACAGGGCCTGAAATCAATTGATTTCAGGCCCTGTACCTGAAGTTGTTTTTATTTTTTTTGTTTTTATTATATATATATATATATATATATATATATATAAAAGTTAGTTTTTAATATAATGTAAGTTTTATATTAATTCGAATTTCTCACGTAAAGTAATCGTTCTCACTGATTTTTATTGTGATTTCAAAAATATAAAAAGAGATTTTTTTTATGTTTCAGGCCTACGTAAAAAACCCTATCATAACACATGATTTCAAGTCGACACAGGGCCTGAAATCTTTTGTTTCAGGCCCACGCTGAGTCTGAAATCTTTTATTTCAGGCCCAACGTGGGTCTGAAATCTTTTATTTCAGGCCCAACGTGGACCTGAAATCTTTTGATTTCAGGCCCACGCTTGATCTGAAATAAAAAATTTTAGACTTTTTTAAATTTTAAATCTTTATTATATATTAATATATTTATTAAATATTATTTAATATATTAATTTATATTAATCAAATATAAAAATTCATCACTTTAAATTTTTAAAATCAGTTGGAAAATAACTTTCGTTAATGGAAATAATTTTTCTTTCTTTACCTTATATTTTTTAGCCGATTCCTAAATATATTATTTTAAAATAACAAATCTGAAAAAGCAGATTCCGTTGCCTCGGGATTTGTTACTGAGAAAGAGAAAGAGAAAGAAAAAGGGAAAGTCTTTTTTTGCCGGAAGGGGTATAAACGGAAGTTCATTAAAATGAATACGCCCTTTGGTAAAAATGAAACTATGGTACACCTTTAGGTAAATACTAATTCTCAGGTGCGCCCTTTGGTAAATTGTCGTTAGAACTTAAATCTCGCCTCTTCTTCGAATTGAAGATCCATTCGAGCAGCTCTTCTGCGAGGTTAACTGCTTGTAAGGTTGTGTTTTAAAGTGAACATATTGTCAATGAAAAAATGACAAGCAGAGTGAAAAGCATAGTGAATGACGTGACATCTTGCATGTAACGATCTTCGACGGGTTTATCGTGTCCCCTAGGGTATAGTTTGATTCGGGACGGCAACCGAAGGCAGCCGATGGTATCCAAGTGATAATCAAACGTGTGCATGTAAAGTGTCACGTCATGTCACGTTATGCCTCATCATTTACTATGCTTTTCACTCTTCCATTTTCATTCTCCCTATCATTATTCTTTTCAATATCTGCGGAGTTCATCCTTTCTTGCTCTGTCTTTATCAATATAATTTTCGTAGAAAATCAAAAGGAGCTGCTAACTATCTAACCTGTAATTTTTACTAAAATATCAATGTGTTTCATTTTAGAATCATTTTGATCAAGATTTGTTAATTTGTTCTGAATCGAAAATATATTAGCAATTTTAATCAAAATTATTTCATTTGAAGCAGTCTTAATTAAAATTGCGTCACTTTAAAGTAATTTTGATCAAAAATTCGCTCTGCATCAAATTAAGTTGTTTTTGATAAATTTGAAAAGAGTGATTATATATATAGACTTTTTAACTTTTTGCTTATAAATTTTTTGTGATCTTGATAGCTATAGAAAACACAAACTTACATGTTAGGTCCAACCGTCCAAGGGTTGTTAAGAGTTGTTTCTAGTCCCGGGTGTAATATAGGCGAAGTATATATGATATTTTTAAATAATAATCAGAGGTTAATTGTAAGAAATTGATAATCTGATTTCATCCCACCTTATATCTCATATCTATAGTTAAATTAATCTTTTTTTATATCCGTGTGACTGACTTAAGCAGACTTATTTTTAAGAGTTTTTTCTAAAACATTCTTCATGTTTATTGATTTTTTTTTTGCGAAATCGCCCATTATAATTTATTTAACATATTTATTTAAATTTTCTAAATTATTATTTGATAGAAGAGGTGTAAAAGCTATTTTAATATTAATAAATTAAAAAAAATATTTTATAATAATAAGATAATAATCGACTGTCCACCGATCGAGCGGATCAATGAGAGAGAAATTCTTCCATAAATAGCACAAAGTTATTTCGATATGCAACAGAAAAGGGCTTTGTGTCCATATGCGTGCGATGAAATCTCGATCCCCCCACCAGCCCGGAATCTACAGGCGGAATCGTTGAACAGTCAGAATGCAAGTAAACACAAGATTTTTTTCGGCTGCGGCAAATTCCTAATCGATTCTACGCCGAAAGCGAGGGCGGGCGGATCGAGGAACGCTCGTCGATGATCTAGACGGCGTACGCCCACCAATCATCTCCCCTGATAAGTTACTCTTTGGTTTCATTCTATCTCGCAGTCGCACGATCGCACGCAATCGCTGCACGCCGCCCGCACCTCACCGTCTGAATCTTACGCGGCCTTCTTGGGAGTAATACTTTGCGACTTCGACAGAAACGGTTCCCGTGGAGCTGGTGTTGGTGCCGCAGTGAAGCGATGGAGATCGATAGGGCCATCCGGGAAAGCACCGATCGGCGGCTGCAGACAAAGTACCAGAACGCCGTCTACGTGATTCAGAGGGCTTTTGCGCTCTACGAGTCAGATTCCTAACCTCCGCCGTTTAGTATGTTGGGTGATTATTTTATATTTGTTTGCTTTTTGATTTTGTTGTGGTTTGCATTGGATTTCTTTATGGGATGTAGTTTTCTAATGGTAGTCGCTTTGGCTGCCGGATTTTTGCGTTGGGGCTCCAAATCTTGGTTAAAAATAATTTTTTTTGCTGGAATAAGTTGTTCAGTCTTGACCAAGGGGATCCTTTTCCTGCGTCAGTTCCATTTTTAACCTGAATTTGCAATACTTATTTGTGTTTCTTCTTCGCCCTAGTAGTTACATCAATGAACTGCGGTTTTAGAGTTTAAGTGCTAGATAGTTTTAGAGTTTAAGTGCTAGGTTGGTAGGTCGATTACTCTTACGGCTTTCCTTGTTCATCATTTTGTCTCGGCTTAGAAAGGGAGTGAATTACTGCTTATTTTAAACTGTCCAGTTTAATTTTGATTAATTCAGGATGGTGCTGATATGTTGTTACTGACCAGATTGATTTTCAGTCATGGAGCCTTTGTATATATTTCTCCACCTAGTGGGATAAGACTTGGTTGTTGATGTTGTTGTTGTTGAACCTTTGAAATATTCACAACTCACTGTACCAAAAATTGCATATCATAAGTGTTGATATTGTCATTGCATTGCAGGCTTGCAGTTGCCATGTTTCTTCTTCGATCATGACTGCAAGTTTGGCATATGATTCTTTCCTTTGTTATTCCAAAAATAAGTTATAGTAACAGTTCAAAAAATTCTTAACAGATTTGAGCAGGTCGCCTTCAGTTTTAATGGGGGAAAGGACTCAACGGTACAGACTTTCACACCTGTCTTTGCTATGTTTATATCACATTTTAACACTTGTTTAATTGTATTGTAATTGCAGGTATTGCTTCATTTACTGCGAGCTGGCTATTATTTGCATCAAGGAAAATCAGAATGTTCCAATCGCCATCTTTCAGATGATGCGTACAAGTGTCCAATTCGGACCATATATTTTGAGAGTCCATGTGCTTTCCCTGAGATTAATTCCTTCACTTATGAAACTGCTGCTGAGTAAGAATGCACTTTCGCACTTTACTTTCTCATGCAAGGCCTTGTTTGTCTTTTGAAGTTAATGATGCTCCAACTTTTAATCACGCCTTATATCTGAAACTATGATTTTATTTACTCCATTTCTGTTTCTTTTTTTTTCTTTTTCTTAGTTACAACTTGCAACTGGAAAGTATCCACTCAGATTTCAAGTCTGGCCTCGAGGCTCTTTTGAAAGAAAAACCTACTAAAGCTATTTTTATTGGAACCAGGATTGGCGATCCTAATGCAGTATGTCTTGCAGTAAATTGTGTTTTTTTATCCAAGTTATTCAAATTTGCAGTAAAATGTGACTTTTTTTTCTAAGTTATTAATTTGCTCTTGGCGCTCTTACTTTATTTTGCCTCACAGGTTGGACAGGAGCAATTTTCTCCTAGTTCAATTGGATGGCCTCCTTTCATGAGGGTGAACCCTATCTTGGACTGGTCATACAGGTTATTATATGGATATACTAGTTAACTAATATACCAATTGAATATATTTAGATTGTTATTTAAGTCTTTTTATCCCTTCAATTTGTCATTGTCAGGGATGTATGGGCTTTCCTCTTAACTTCCAAGGTTAAGTACTGCAGTCTCTATGATCAAGGGTAAGCCACTAATTGTTTGATGCTGTCATTTGCTTGCCAATGTTGTTCCATTATGGTTCCATTCATATCTTAATTTAACTTCATAGTGGTCTGTGTCATTGTCATTTTGTGATACTACTTACATTGTTTAATTCCATCACCATTAAACCTTGTAAGTTCTATGATTGTTTAGATATACATCAATTGGGAGCATATACGACACAGTTCCGAATGCATTGTTAAGCATTGCTGATTCATCAAGCACGAAAAAGAATTTTAAACCTGCATATATGCTCTCTGATGGAAGATTAGAAAGAGCTGGAAGAAACAAGAAGTTAGCTCTTAAATGTGATAACACTTCTCTAAACAATGGTGTGATTGGCATTTCTCTGAATGGTTCCTTCAGGGCATCAATTATCATCGTAGGTGATGAGATTCTGTAAGTCATTTCTTGGATATCATACTCTTTGTATAATCTACTGATAAAAATTTAAGACAAATATTGTGAATCTTCTGGATGAAACTTTGTAGGATCTTTTTACCTACATTCTTCCAAATTTTTGTACCATTTTCTATTATGTAGTATTACTTTATCTTTGTATTTTATTTTTAGCCTAGTTGTCTACTCTCCAATGATGGGCAAATTTCATGCTATTAACAAGTGGATCAATCTCTTACAGATAAAAGGTCTATAAATTGTGAAAGATTTCATATTTTTTGTGTTTATAAATTATTCTAACGAGTTACCTTTTAAAAATACTATGATAACAATAAGGAAAATCATAGTTCTTTTTCCATTTTTTATTAAGATTGACCTGCTAGAAAACAACTTGTCCAGAAAATTCTATTGTCTGGTGGAGGATTCTGTGATTGACGACTTGTATCATTTGCAAGGACAAACCAAGGATCACTAGATTGTTTTTTAGTTGATATTTGGGATAAAAGCCTTTTTGTTTATGTTGTTCCTTGTAGTAGAATTTATAGTTGAAGGTAGCACAAGGTGGAGGCATAAAAAACCTAATTCAGGTTATTAGAGTGCAAAAAGAGGGTAATATATGAAATTCATCGAAATGGATGAATTTTGTTAGTCTTATTGTTTTGTTGCTAAACAATAATCACATTCAATATGAACCTTTTGAATATTACTAACTCTGGGTGAGTGAAAAGTGCTCCCCGTAAGGGGAAAATTGCAATAAATTTATAAAGAATCTTTTTGACCGAGTTCATGAGAGTTCAACCAAGACTTTTGGAGGTGGTTATAATGCTTTGCAACGATGATACTAAACAAATTTAATCACAAATTATTCCTTCTACTTTATACTACGTTTTCCCTTATCCACTTCCAAGAAGATTGGTGTTCACTCTTCCAGAATGAATGCTTGAATGGTAGTTACTCTCACCCACTGGATTGTATTCCTTGTATATCTAACATTATCCAGACATATTTTGGCGAGTTTTTCCCCCCATTTTTTTACTCGTTGTTGATTTTGCTAATTAAATGATCATAACATTATCTTTTGGTATCCAACAGTTCTTTTTATGGCTGAAGGGGCATTCATTATTCTCGATGCACATTTATTTCAGATTTGGCACTACCGAGGACAAACTGAGTGGGGCACTGTGCAAAAAGTTAAATGCTATTGGATGGCAAACAACTCGTATAGCAGTTGTTCAGAATGAAGTGAGACAAATTTATGCAATAATAACTCTCTCTATACTTTTAACTCAAATTATGTAGATAATATAATCTTTCCTATCTTTTCTGCCAATATTCATAATTTGTATATTGTCTTCAATTTAAACAGTTGTAACAAAATTTAATTTTAGTTGAATACCATGATATTTTCACTGATGATGATTGACCTATCTTTTTCTCCTTGAACTGTTACAACCTGCATGGTCCATGTATTTGGAAGCTTGTCTTCTGGTCTGATTTATGCTTTGTTCTGTGCCATGAAGATGAAATTTCTCTTCAAATTATTCTTAAATCTTCACCAGTTTTTTATTTGTTTGCATCTATTGCAATTACACCGTGATAGTTATAGGCTAAGGCTTTCAACTTTGTTCAACTGTGCTTGGCAGTTTTCATAAATTGTCCTTGTAAATGATTTTATGCTAGATATATGCTACCACAAAGAACTTTCAAATTTTTCCTAGCATTTTTTTTCCATTCTCAATTAGAGTATATTGTGACCTCTCTTGTTCATCCAGATTGATTCTGTGGCTGAAGAAGTGGAACAGAGGAAGTCTACAAATGACATGGTTTCTTTCATTCACCCTCAGTTATCTAAGTTCTTAATCTCTGAAGTTCTAATAATTTTGCCGAAGTTCATCCATAATTGTTCTTTGAACGTATATTTACAGGTGTTCCTGTTTGGAGGGTTTGGCCCTATGAATTCTGATGTTTCACTAGCAGGTGTAGCGAAAGCTTTTGGAGTTCGGCTGGTTAGTTGATGTGCGATTTGGGTTTCAACCAATATATTGCATGGATTAAACTTAGATTATCTAATCCATTATACAATGTTGCAATATGCTTTATGAAAAAAAATATATATATCCTGCCTTCACAATTTTATTGTTTTTTTTTTTTGGGGTCAAAACTCATGGTCATAATGCAATCCGCAACTGAAAAACTAGAGTATCTTGCTTCAAGTGATGAAGTTTTGATGAACTCTAGAATCTACATGGTACATATGCCATGTCCTATACCTGGTGTTAGGCTTATAGCAGCACTATTTACATGGAGAAATCTAAATGCAAAGGGATCTTGTGCTTTTACGTAATCCTATATATGAGAGTTTGCTTTAAATAGTGAAGAATGCCATATGTTGCAGTTAAGAATCCACAATCAGGTTCCAACTAGAACTAATAATGAATAAATAGAACTGTTTGTTATACTCATCAACATTTGTTTAGTACAATATTCATCACATGCTTTTGTAGATACATTGCTGGTACTTAAGATTTAAGAAACAATCTCTAACGATTTCCTTATTTTGGATCGTTTTTGGATATTGATACCTTGTATAAGCCATTTTAAATGAGGAAGAGGAAGACCAAAATGACTTCGTAAGCAATAATAAAACAAGATAAAATTTATTTAAATATAGATGATGATATAATAGGGAATAGAGCTCAATGATGTAGAATGATCCGTATAGCCGACTCCACCTGGTGATATACTTATATGTCATTTTCACTTTTCTTTTTTTTTGGGGGTTGAGCATGCTACACGACTAATTCTTTCTACTAGAGGCAATTCCAAATTGTTTCCCAAACTTCGATGGGTATAAAGTGAGCCCAAAACTTTAATGATTGTTACAACCATGTCCTAAGTTTAGTTTTACTATATAATTGATAAGTGATGATATGTTTGCACAACCATTTTAGTCTACGCATCAACTATGGACCTGCCAAACTAAACAATGCCATGTTGAGTTGTATGAATGAAGAGATGAAATATTCATCTCCTTTCATTCTGTCCGAGTCCTCATTATGATCCTTTCATTCCAAAGCTTTTCAGTATTTATTTATGACTACTGAAAACATTAATTGCATTCTTTTTAGTCTGGATATTATTCTAATCAGCTTTATATTCAGTGTAATAGTTAGGCCTACTTTCTCAGAGGTCCAGTCAATATGCATGACATTGATCTATGCTATTGCACATAGCCCAAGGGCATATATTTCTTATGAATCATCTGTACTTTGTTTCTAGGCTCCTGATGAAGAGTTTGAGGAGTACCTCAGGCATCTTATAGGACAGCACTGCATTGGGGACAGGAATGAGGTAATAAATAAAAATTTGGCCTATGCAAGTTTTCTGTCATTTCTGTTAATCTGTGTCTGAGGGGAACCATGCCTATGTATATGCTCCAACTAATATGAGAGATGGTATCTTAGTTAAGGTCATTTATACATCATATGTTACTGCAAAATGTTTCTTATACATTTATACAAGTTTTATTTGATACTGATATTCTTCAAGGCAAGACACTTACCATTTAATAGATCCACCGTTTATGTGCAGAATGAATTATATTTGATAGTGCACCTAATGTTTATTTCTAAATTCTAAATGCTGACATCTTAACTCTGTTTTTTCTTACTTTTCCAGATGGCTTTATTGCCTGAAGGTATAACAGAATTATTGCATCACAAAAACCTACCTCTTCCGTTGGTATGCTTTGTTTTTCCATGTTTATTTATTTATTTTGAATGAACAGATTGTCTGCCGCTTGTTTTTCCGTGTACTTGACACTAGGAGCAAAATGAACATCTATTAACTAATGTCTTGATTTGCAACTTTGCATGTTAATCTCTTTATCACTTTTGAAAAGAAACAGAAGACCTCACCTAATAGACATAATGTGAACAATTTTAAGGGTCTCAACCTGTATTTACTTGAAACTAGGAGCAAAAACGAACATCTATTAATTACTGTATTGGTTTGCATGTTAATCTCTTTATTGCTTTTGGAAACAGACAAACAAACACCCCTAAAAGGTTCAATGTGAAAACAGACCGACAAACACCCCTAAGAGGTTTAATGTGAACATCTTTGAACTCTCAACCTGACGTCAGTTTGAACATGTAATATTAGATTGTATGAATTTGAAAGAAAGTTGGTTAAAGGGAGGTGTGGAACAAATGAGCACGGAAACTGAATTACCTGGCACACAGTTGTGGCGGATCCAGGATTGTGAAGTTGGATGCAAGTCAATCCTATATCTTTAAAGTAATAATTAAAGGAGCAAATGATAAAAGTTAATTGTATTTTTTAAAACAAAAGAAGTCAATAACATTAATTGCGTTATGTTGGGTTTGAATAATTTCTTAGTCCATCTCTGGTGCACAATGCATGGAGGACATTTGAGAGTTTCCCTGCATTGAAATGGCAACGAGCCGGTAGTCTTTTTGAATACTATTTAAGAGTTTTCCTGATTGATGAGGAACTTTCTTTGTGCCTGATCTGTGTGTTGCTTCTTTTTCTTTGCAGATCAAATGTCACAACGTTATTATTCTTTCTGCAACAAATATATGTGAATTGGAAACTCAATGGGATTGTCTTTTTGAATTACCTAGTGTGCCATTAGTGCAATTGGCACCATACACATTGAAGCATCTTAGCACCACACTTTCTGATGTAAATCTCTATCTTCTGTTTCAATGGTTCCCTCTCTCCACTCCTTTGTCATTTGAAATTACTTGAATGTACCATCTGCGACGGATTAGATCTGCCAGGAATGTTAATTTTAGTGTTGGTACAAGGAATACATTATGGCGCCATACCAATGTTTGCACCATATTATATTTCAAATCGGTTTAGTAAATTACAATTTCTACTAGGTATATTTTCTCAATATTATATTTTGCTAACAAACTCTCAAACATCACTGTTCTGTATTTTGCAGGTTGAAATTGCTCAGACCATGTCGAAGATGTGCCTTGAATTCTCAGATATTTACATAGGTAAGGACCAGAACTTTTCCACAAGTGAACCATATCAGGTTTCCAAGCAGGAACTGCTGCTGCTAAAATGTCTGTCGTACAGTTCTTTCAATCATTAATCTAATTTCTTGTATCCCTATTAATTATTCATCACTGTGAAATATAGGATGCCATCGCATGTCCCGGGCCACACCTTCCATAATAAGTTTCATCGGGAAGGTGAGTTCTTTAAGCATCAATAAATAATATTGATGTCTTTATTTTGTTTTACTGCCATTTAATAAAACACACATTTCTAACTTTCTCTGCGATCATGACACTCCTAATATGCTCCCTTAAAATTTTCTCTAGGACAAGTCTAGACTTGAATCGGCTGTCAAGAAACTGTCCAGTAGTTTCCCACCTGGAGCATTCTTTGAACACAAGTGTGACTGATATACTTGGTTAAAGTTTAACTTCCAGAGGTCATGACCACCCAAACTTGGTGTTAGAAGATCTTGATTGAATATCGACATCAGCTTCTTCTAAAGGCTTCCTCTGCCCAACTACCTTTCCCCAATTGAAGAAGCAATTCCTGCAGTTTCTTTGGCGAAAAGTACCAGTTAAGCTGCACATCCTAGGAACTTTGAAAGCTCGCTGATTAAGCTGCCAAAGTTCAAGCTAAATCACCCATATGTATACAAGATTATGAGCTCGTATGTATACGATTAAGAGCATCATGAAGAAATTGTCATAAGTTAACTCAAGTGACTTTTAGATCAGGTTTCAATGTCGTCTCTTGCTTATCTGTTATTTCTTTGTACAGCCAAAAGACATGATTCTTCTGCTGTAGCAGAGTACTCAAGCACATCAAAATGTGTATCATCAACTCTTTTTTAGGTTTTGGGAATGGCACCGGCCAGATCACATTTTGCAGGAGAAAGAGGAGCAAGCAGTCACTGCTTAGTAAGGTTTTTCCTCTTCTTTCGAGCTCCTCTTGTTTTTGATATGTGAAAATGACATCTAAGGTCACTTGTTCTTGGCCTTATTCACAAATTTTTTTTGTGCCACTAGATACTATTGCCGGACCTGAAGACTATAGACTCAATGCCATTTGAGCCCTCACAAGCCCGGCCTTAATTTTGCGCTCTTTCGCCACTCCTAAGCCCTCACCGGCAACAACACTCAAAGTCCTTGCCGCCACATTAACCCTCATATTCAGAGAACGACGTAGGTAGGATCCTCTCCACTAGATAAAGAAGTGGGGCTCAACAATCATCTCTGTTAGTTTCTACCACTCAATGACAGAAAAAGGGCACCAGCCTCCACACGTTCAGTCAATCTCTGAACGTTGATAAGTTCAGTGGATGCCATCAGGACCAGACTTCACACACAACAACCACCTTGTCACTACTGTTCAAGCCCATGCAATTGCAAAATCGCACACTAACAAACTATTTCTTGTCACTAGTCAGCAATGCTACAGAGACGAAGCCCATGACGCTTCCCCGGTCCCATCCAACCCATCGCACTGAAACCTCAAACCTGACCAGGCCACCATTTTGGTGTCCTAAGCTTGTGAAAGAGCTCAGCGGGCATGGAGGAATCGGAATGCCTTCCAAGTCTGCCACTGTGGTGCTGCCACTGACGACCAGGTTGAAGGCAACAGCAGAGGCGGCGGCAGCAGCTGCTGCTGTTGCTGAGGCTTCTTCATGCCTTTTGTTGTTAGCCCGAGCAGCTTCTTCTTCAGCTTGGTGTTCCAGTAGTTCTTGATGTCGTTGTCTGTCCTCCCAGGCAGATGAGCCGCAATGATCGACCATCTGCACCTTATCAAATCGGTTCATATTTTGCTCAAAAAACATAAGAAATTAACCTTCAGCTGAATCATCATCACCTGCTTCCAATGGCAGCGACCAAGCCACAGATGATCCTGTCTTCATCCTCATTGAAATCTCCAAGCTTTATGTTCGGTCTCAGGTAGTTGAGCCACCTGAGCCTGCAACTCTTCCCACACCTCCTCAGACCTGTTCCACAATCACAAAGCATTCATTCAATCGATGGATGGAACTAATCACGAAGTAGTGCAGTACTTTCCTCACCAGCCTTCTGAGGCAGTGCGATCCAATTTCCTCCGGTGCCATGCCTCTCTATGAACTCCTTCAGTTGCTTGTCTTCCTCTGGAGACCAAGGGCCTCTCTTCACCTTGGCCTTGTCACAACAAGGAGCCCTCCCCATGCTTTGAGTTAACAATATTAATTGCCGCAAGCAAGGAGACATTGGCACAAAGCTATATAGAGAGAGAACTCTGTCTAGTTTCAATCAAGTTAATCAAACTGCTTCTGTACTTTAGGAGACCCTACATCTGATCATCTACTCACCTTCTTTTGGCTTTCTCCTCCATTGCGTGCAGTTTACTAGAACAAAAAGTCCTGGATGTGGCAAGGAAGTCAGTGCTCGTGTTAGGTTGGTCTAGTCCATGATGTGCATGTACCATGCAGAGCTTCGAGTCCCAGGCCTGTGCCTAGGGTTGCCACCCCTACAGCAATAGACATTAGATAAGAAACAATTAGATAATGTATCATCTGCCAAACCTAATGCTTGATGATGAAATGTGGTTCTGTCAGTAGCCTAGACCTAGGCTGGGAATTCATGTTTTGATCATTTATTAATTGTTGTCACTTTCATAATATGTCTTTACTTAGTTATCTATCACTATTGAATGATGCAAGAACGTAGATGAAATGGACTTACCAATTACTTTAGCACAAAAAAAATATTTAGTTGCTTGTAAAAGGCGTCATCTGAATATAAATCTTCTTTAATGTAGAGGCAAAAGGAAGAAGAAAGTAGCACACTATGATAAAACCCTAATTGCCATGTTGTTATTGTAAATACTCTATCGATCTGATCCACATGTTCTCCAAATGGAAAATACATGAACATCGATAACTGCATCAACATTTTTTTGTACCAATTGTATGTTGTAATTACATATCTTATAAAATTGTTTACTTGATTGTCGGAGTGTGACCTTATTGAACGTGCTCTAACTCATCCTTTTGGTTCATTGCATATTTGCATCTTTCACGCATCATAATTTTTCAGCTGCTGCTTTCCTCAAAGTGTTTGGTGAAGACTAATCAACATCATGAGACATAGGAAATGACTAAGATATTATCTGTCCACATCATTTCATCAATCAAGATGAGAAATACTATCAGTCCCCACGGGATGGTAACGCGTGCAGTATTGTCACCTTGAGGTCTAGGGGTCAAAAGTTGGCAAAGCCAGTATGCCCTCCCTCCCCATATGCTAGTCACAATATTCAGGTTAGTAGCCCCCGTGATTTACCCCTTCCGTATTGGTCATGGGACAGGTTGGCGGGGGCGCTGGAGACGAGTGAATCATCTTTTGCCACCAAGATGAGAAATACTATCAAGATTTTTAGATCTACAACAGGATTGTGACTGTCACCAATGCTTGATACATATCTAGCCATGACTTTGTTGAGTATTAGACATCATCAAAGCTTGTAAAATGACCACCATGAGAACATTGAATCACAAGTTTAGGGCTCATGGAATCTTCAAAGGCACAAAATGCCAAAAAATAGTCTGATTACCATGCTGATGGTTTCCTTTGAGGTAGCATGTCTTTGGTGGTGGCAAATGGAAGGACTGCAATTTTGAATTTGTCAAAAGTCAGGTTCAACAATCGACTAGTTCAAGGAAATCTATGAGCTTAGGCACACCTTTCCAATCATTTATATGATCAATTGTTTCATATTCAATGTTTAGACTAAATGGAGATTAGAAATATATCTTAGGGGAAAAAAAGTTACGGTGGTTTAGATCAAACTTTATTCTTATTATCCATGGTGCAGCATTGGTTTCTGGGACAAGAGAAGACTTTGAAACCAAGGCTAGGAAACACCAAAATGGAGGAGCTACAAAACAAAAAGAAATTGAAAACCAAGCATGACAATGAAAGCTCTCTCTTGCTTGACTTGTCCTCTTCTCCCCCTTCTTCCTCTTTCTCTTTTCCTCCCTTCCCTAGAAAGATCAAATGAGTCTTGTCGATCTCACTTGCACATAAACTTAGGCCTCTTTCAGTTTCAAGCCACTGTTTTGTTCTTTTTGATGTTTGTATCTGCTTTTCTTTTTTATTTTATTATTATTATTTGTTCATCATATGGGAGTATCTGTTTTGTGTTCGGAGGGAATTCATAGAGAGCTCTTCATTTCACCATCTCTATCAATATTCATGTTGGTGTATCTGTTTCTAAGGCATGCAAATCTCGAAGGCAATGCGATCTAGTTTATCGAAGTGGATCCGTAGAGAGTTCAATGAGGTGCATTCCTATTGTCTTATGATGGTCCATTAGCTATCATCACTTGTTTATCCATAATGATTCTGATAGGTAAATACAACTACAAATTGTGTGAATCCATTTCGTATGGGATTGTTTATGCAGATATACATGAAGCACAGGTAGAAGATGATTTTTTGGCAGCTGACTGATGCTTTCATATACAAAGTTTTACTGTTGTGCGATCTGGCCATGCCATTGAAGACTTGTCCAATTGCCTCATCCTCCCGGCTCATCGCACGCTGTGAGCTGTGGATCCTCTCTAGTGGACTGCTGCCATTACCAAGCAAGCAGCAGCAAATTGTCATGCCATCTTCTTCCTTTCTTTCTTTGCGCAATAGTAACAAAACCAGTTAAAATTATGAAATTTATCATGAATTATATCCATAAAAACACACAAATGATTCTTTAGATTATTTCACTCAATGCTTCTACGTTCTTGACACGAACTAGAGATCCAAATAGAGCTGCTTGGTGTCAGTTAACTGCACGTTTAGTGTCAGCTTGACATGGATGGTCATGTGGAAACTGTTGAGCTTCTCTTAGTTGCTTGTTGGTTTAGTACTCTGATCTATCTAACTCTTATTCTACGTATTCTTTTTTGTTCTCTTTGCTGCTTGCATCAAATTTGATCTCTATTGGCAGTATAAAACTAGTACGTACACTTGTTTAAACCATCAAAACATCGCAGTCAATGCTAACCACAAGGAGTCATTTTTCCAACAGATGGAAAACAATGAATTTTCTAGTACGAGTCCAAATGTCCAATGACACAAAATGGTATGCAGTGAAAGAAAACTAGTTACTTCCTCTATTATAGATGATCATGTAAAAGGTCCTGAGCTTTCTTAATTATGATTCAGTTATTCAAAGAAAAGGATGCTTTGCCTTGTGAATTGTCATACAAGTTCAAGGATTCTCTACCACTTGAAGCAACACCATTGGAATTTGTTATGTGGTACTTTGATCTACTAGAATGTTAGTTGTCAAGAACTAAGTCGAATTTCAATAGGGAAGATAAATAGAGGCGGCCGAGTTCGGGCAGGGGAGTTATTCTCAAATTGGAACCAGCTGAAGCCAACTAGTGAGATTAGGCTTTTGTTAACTTGCTCGAGTTGTTTGGGGGTTCAGTCCAGTTGTTGAAGAAAATTAGTCAGGCAGGATCATTTACGAGAGAAAATTATAGTTGCTGATATTGGAAAGTTGTTAGATCATGGTGGGTTATTGACTTTGGCAGAATAAGAGAAGTATAATGAGTTAATTGAGAGGTTTTTATACGGGATGAGTAAAATATCGATTAGATCTAGATCGAAATTATAAATTTGGTCTGATTAATTTAGAAATTTATTTGTTTTCTTAAAATCAATTATTTCAGTTAAATCGGTTTACTTTCGATTTTAAAGGATCATCTTGATTGATGAAAAAATTAATTATTTTGATTTTCAATTAAATTAATAAATATTCTATCGATTTAATTTGTTAGGTTTTTATCTGAAAGTCCGTAAAAAATCAATTTGTTAGATTTCATTTTAAACGATTCGATTAATTCGATTATTAATCCAATGTTCCCTCTATTTTTCATATTTCTATAAATCTTATGAGATGTAAGAGAGGAATACACATCAATCATTAGTCAGGCAGGAATATCACATAAATTGACAGGTTTAAATGGCATTAGTCACCTATGAAAAATACAATAGTTATATACTTTAAAAATAAAATAATATTGAGCATTTGATCTGAACTCAACTAGTTGAAATTGAATATTTTTTATAGACATGACCATGAACTGATAGTTTGACGGTTTAGAGTTGTTGATTCGACGATTTATGGTAGGTCGATCTTTAACTTTAACTATTTAAGATAATTATGATTAACAGTTGGAAATCGTCAGTTCACGGCTCGATTCACGATTCATCACGGGTCGAGATTATTATATTAAAAAATTAAAAATTAAACATTATTAAAAAGGGGGTTTGTACTCATTTAAGTTGTCTACGTATGCCCTTAGGGTATAAAATAATCAAAGCCCAAATAATTTTTTTACATTTTTACATCACTCACTTCTATTTCCTCTCATTCTCGTTGTAGAAATCGCCAATTCACAGCTCGATTCACGATTCGCCACGGGTCAAGATTATTATATTAAAAAATTAAAAATTAAAAATTATTAAAAAAGGGGTTTGTACTTATTTAAATTGTCTACGTATGCCCTTAGGGTATAGAAAAATCAAAGCCCAAGTAATTCTTTTACATTTTTATTTTTTTACATCACTCACTTTCATTTCCTCTCATTCTCGTTGTATTCATTCTATTAGTATCAAATTTTTTGACTTCGTCTTCTAAAAGTTATATTTCTTGGATTTTTTTCTCGGCTCTAGTCTAATCATCAAGTAATGCTAGGGTTTCCAATGAGTCGGGAGACATAGTCGATCGTTGTTCATCTAATATGTTGTCGTCGGCACTGAACGTCTGCTCCACAATAATAGTTGACACTGAATAAGTTAAAATTTCTTTAGCAATCATGGAGAGAATGAGAAAACTTTAAGTCTTTTATGACTACCACTTTAGGAAATCGAAATCTTCGCTATCTGCTTTATTAATATCAAAAGAAATCGTAAAATAATTTTCAAGAGATTATTATATTAAAAAATTAAAAATTAAACATTATTAAAAAGGGGGTTTGTACTCATTTAAGTTGTCTACGTATGCCCTTAGGGTATAAAATAATCAAAGCCCAAATAATTTTTTTACATTTTTACATTTTTACATCACTCACTTCTATTTCCTCTCATTCTCGTTGTAGAAATCGCCAATTCACAGCTCGATTCACGATTCGCCACGGGTCAAGATTATTATATTAAAAAATTAAAAATTAAAAATTATTAAAAAAGGGGTTTATACTTATTTAAATTGTCTACGTATGCCCTTAGGGTATAGAAAAATCAAAGCCCAAGTAATTCTTTTACATTTTTATTTTTTTACATCACTCACTTTCATTTCCTCTCATTCTCGTTGTATTCATTCTATTAGTATCAAATTTTTTGACTTCGTCTTCTAAAAGTTATATTTCTTGGATTTTTTTCTCGGCTCTAGTCTAATCATCAAGTAATGCTAGGGGTTCCAATGAGTCGGGAGACATAGTCGATCGTTGTTCATCTAATATGTTGTCGTCGGCACTGAACGTCTGCTCCACAATAATAGTTGACACTGAATAAGTTAAAATTTCTTTAGCAATCATGGAGAGAATGAGAAAACTTTAAGTCTTTTATGACTACCACTTTAGGAAATCGAAATCTTCGCTATCTGCTTTATTAATATCAAAAGAAATCGTAAAATAATTTTCAAGTTCCTGTGTGGAACTTGAGAATCGTCGTGGATGTTTCGTCCGTTCTTTTAATAAAAGTTGTACTTTTGTAGATTTAAATTAGAACTAATAGTTTATTATGTTTAAGAAATATTAGCTTATATTCTATATTTTATATAATATTGATTGTAAATATCATATAAATAATTTCTAATATTATATATAATATTAATTGAATCAAGAGAAAAAGATTTTTTAACAGATATGAAGTTAATATTTTTTGTAAAACTTTTAATTTAAATCTAGGATATAAAGCAAATGTAATTAAATAAATTTCACGAATAAAATAAAAATATTTTTTCCATGGGGCTGGGCCGCTCATCCGAAGTTGGAAAAACCTATTTAGTTTTTATAGCTAATATCCAAGAAGTTAAAGTTACATTATTAATATGTTTATTTAAAACTAATACTATACTAGAAAAATTACTAAAACTAAATAAGTAGTGGGATAATAAACATCAAAAAGTTGTTCGGTTGTATTGTTAAATACTTGTAAAATTTTACAAATATGACTACAAATATTCCATTGTTGTGAAAATAAATATATATTAGTATTACTATTTTGTGCAAAAAATAAATATAATAATTTTTTATATTGAAATAAATCTTATAATAATTGATATGTTGAATTCCAACGTGTTGGCATATCACGTGGAAATTTTTTATATCTCATTCCATTAGTTTTACAAAACCTACTCTATTGTTTCGTTATAGATGGATGCGACCATAAAAATGAAATTTCGGTTCTAATTATTTTAATATAATTTTCTAAAATTTTTAATCCATCTTGAACACATAAATTTAAAATATAACATACACAACGAATATGAAAAAAATAAACCACTAATAATAGGTTGGCAAACAAATTTTAATTCTTCTATAGAAGCGGTGTTAGAACTAGCATTATCTAATGATATTGAAAATATTTTATGAGTTAATTCATATTCTTCTAAAATTAAACATAATAATTATGCAATATTATGAATAGTAAGTGATTTATCAAAAACTCTTTAAGCTATCAATCATTTTTGGAGGATCTAAGAGTTATCGATCCAATGATAAGTCACACCTATATAAGAATGAGTTTGCCAATGATTACTTTAAATATCGGAATATAAAGAAACTTTATTATTTAATTTACTAAATTCATCAATTAATTTTTTTTTCTTATTTTACTAATTTTTTAATTGTATGAGTAAGTATAGTCCTAGGAATCTTCAAATGTGCATTTAGATCCAAAACTAAAAGAAAGATATTATAAGGAAATAAATTTAGCTAATGATTTTCTTAATTTATTATCAGAATATAAAAATAAACTGGAATCAGTACTATTATCGCTAGAAAATCTAAATAACTATATTAGAGAACGGTCGAGTCCATATTTCGTCGGGTACTTCGTTTCTATATGTCGTTTCAATGACCTATAGCCGTCGTCGGCTTGGAATTTATAAGAAGTATTGCACTACTTACATTTTGCACACAATTCTCTCGACGGAAGAGTGACATTCTCAAAATATTTAGTGAAAATAAAAAATTTAGAGGAGGATTTTCCTGAATCTTAGAAGTAATTGCATCAGTACTTCCTTGTATTTCAGGCATCAGAAGGTGTTGGGCCTCGATCTCATCATCAGTGGATTGAATTTGAATGTTGGGGGTCCTCGTATGCTATTTCTTTTCCTCGCCAAGATTGAGATGATGAACCTCCACGACCTCCTTCCATTATAGTTGAAAGTTGGAGTCGAAAACACGTAAAGAATGTGAAGTTGAGAATGAGAGTAGAGAAGATGTGTATGAAAATGATGAAATTGTTGGGGACTTGATTGGATGGCTAAAGGAGGGGTGAATAGCTTTTCTTTTAGCTTCCGTTGATTCTTTCTACGAGTGTTAGTTTTACACATGCGGAAACAAGATAAAACAATGCTAACACAAAACTTTTACGTGGTTCGGAGATTGCTTGCTCCTGCTCCACGGTGTATCCTTGAGGCGGACGACCCTTAATTCTTTGGTGGATCAGTCCCCAACAATTTTCGACTATAGCTTACTCCTTCTCGGTGGAAAACAACCTCTCATAGTGTTCTCTTGCTCTTTACAAGTTGAGAGTTAGGGTTAGGAGGAAAAGATGAGCTTTGGAGGCTTGAGCACTTGATCAAAAAGATTTCTCACTTGAGAGCTAATCTTCCTCAAGTCTCAATCTCCCCTTTAAATAGAGGAGAGAGATGTTAAACAAAACAGCTCAGTCTCGACACCAGTTGACTGCCACCAGGACCAGTCGACTAGTGCTAAGCCAACGGCTAACTAACAGTAAGTTTTCAAACAGACTAGTTGACTGCTACCCAGACTAATCGACTGATTTTACGGTTCGAACCTCACAGAAGGTTTAGTCAACTGATGTCCCTACCAGTCGACTGATCCTTTTACACACTCACACTCATCTTCTCCGGAGTCGCCCTTTGAAACTCTCTTCCTTTGGCTCTCGTCCCTAGGCATAAAGTAATTTTGAAAATGCAAAGCATAGTATAATATAAAGCATTAAAAATGCAACCTCCCCCTTAACCTATGCCCTATCACATGATTTTCAAAATTTGCACAAACATGAAGAAATAAGTTAAGTTCTAACTTAAACCTCTCAATTCTACTCTTTTGACACCATCAAAAAGATTGCACAAATCGATTCTAACTTATGGCATTGAAGTAAAACAAGATCTTAACTTTTGAATACACCCAAAATTCAGAAACTTAGGGTACCAGTCGACTGATATCTATCTCAGTGGATTGACCTTATCGAATTCATTCCCATATAATTATTAGTCGACTGGTCCTCTGCACTAGTCGACTAGCACTAAGCTATTCTAAATTTTAATCTTTGAGCTGAAATTCAAAAAAGCATAACATTTTTTAGAAAATTTAAAAAATCACAAAATTTTGCAAACATATTTCTTGAACTGTGCTTCAATAAGGAAAAATAAGTTTGCATGAAAAGTCAAAGTATTTTTGAATTTTTGACCAAAACTCAAAAATTTAAAAATATTTAACTTTGTATCAATCTTAAACTCTAGTTTTGAAATTATATATATTTCAAATCTATACCACAATAAGTAAAACACAAAATTATTTTTAAAATATTTAAAATATCTAACTATGATCTATGGACAAGATGTCCATTAATTTAACATTTATTTTACCCATAGTCGGTCTATTATTATTAAAATGATACATTTCATATCCATCAAAATGCTATACGCATATGTGAATTATGAGTATCATTCTAACATCTCATATCCATAAGTAAAATCATAAATCAAGTCATTATAAGATGTACTAAAGGTAATCTCTGCTTAGCCCATTTGATCATGAATGTATTTAGGCTAAGTGCTCCCCCTTAAGGTCTCAAGTGAACCATTTAAAAAAAAATGAATTTTATCATACATGGTTGACTCATCCTTAAATCCTCTAACACTTAAGGATTGACTTTGGCACCCAATAGAAGTTCTTTCTAATTGGGTTGACCAAATACTCCTTAGGGATCCATTTCCTATTTAGGGTCTTAGTTTTTCATTGTCCCCTTGCTAGCATGCAATGATAGGCTTTTTCATGATTTGGTTAATCATACCCTAACCCGATTTTCTTGAAGCTTGATCATTGGCTCCTAATGATCATGTCTAGAGTGTTGGAGCCAAATTCAAATTTTCTAAGAGATTTAATAAGGTAATCTACCCTTTCCTTTAAGTTCTTATTTTCCTCTTCTAAGCAAGAACCATTTGAAGTTGTTCTAGAGGAAGCATACATATCATCCTTAAGAAAAATGAATTGTAATTTTTCATTAAGCATGGAAATTTTATTTTTCAAACATTTAATTTTCTTTCTAATCATAAATAAGTCATCATTAGTGCTAAAAATAATTTTAACTAAAGTGGTAGTGGGTAGATTATATACCTCACTTACCGAGACATCCGAATCCGAAGATTGACCTCCCTCTTCACTTGAGCTCTCTTCTTCATCTTCACTTAAGCTTTTTTCACCTTCGGATGTTATGGAGGTCACGTCTTCAATTCCCATTAGGGTAAAGTGGGACACGATGTTTTTCTTCTTCCGATGATGAAAGATCATCCCATGTCGCCTTTAAATTTTGAACCTTCTTGCCTTTTCTTTTGGTTTCTTCTTTTCTTCCTTCTTCTTCAAAAGAGGGCAATCATCCCTTATGTGTCCTTCCTTATGGCACTTGTAGCATATGATCTTTCTTGTCCTATTTTTACTTCTTGAACTTTTCCTACCATGAGATTTATTAGAAGAAATTTTTTTAAATGCTTTCCTCATCTTCCTTACCATATACGCCTCTTGATCACTATCCATTGAGGCGCTTGATTATTCCGAATCAGAGGATGATGAGTATGAAGCCTTCTTCTTGTCCTTCTTTTTCTTCCTCTCTTTTTCTATAATAAGAGCTATACTCTTTTCTTTTGAAAACACGTTAGTTTGTTCATGTAATTCAAATTCATAAAATAATTCATCAAGCTTAACTACAGAAAGATCCCTAGAGACTTTATAAGTATCAACCATTAAAGCCCATAAGGTGATTCTTGTAAGTACCATAGGTTGGTTTTGATGTGGTCAACCGGGTCAAGTTAGGTCCTGTTGAGTTTTAATCCCTGTGTCTAAGTGTGTAGGAGCTTAGGAGTGCAGGAAGTTGAGAGGAAGATGAAGCAATCGAGAAGGATGGCAGGGGAAGGGAGCCGACGGGCTTGGTGCATCCGAGGGACGCGGAGTTCTGCGGAAGTGTACGGTGGTGGAGTGAGAAGGATGCATGCGGCGTCCGAGGGACGAGAAGTCGGGGGGAAGCACTCTCAAGGAGAAGGCCGGAGGAGGGTTCGGGTGAGCCCAACTCTGGAAGGTCCGAAATCACTCAAGAGTGTCGCGGGAAGTTGGTCAGCATTGGGCTAACCCAAACCCACTCAGGCGCCTGTGAATGAGGGCACCCTTATGCACTCAGGTGCCCTATTCCTGGGCGCCCCTATGCATACAGGCACCCGAGAAGAAATTTTATTCACAGAGAGTCGTTTATGAATGTTGCGCAGCTAATAAACTTCGAGGTCACGTGTCAGGTATCCTCATGCACTCGGGCGCCCCTGTTGTGCCACGTCAACATTCGGATAAAATTTTCTGGGGCTATAAATAGGCCCGTAGAGTTCAGTTCCAAATCATTCATTTCATTGTACTCGAATTTCTTTCTAGTTTTCAACTATTCTCTGAGTTCTAATTTTGTAAGAGACTTCTCCGCCCTCAAGGAGTTTCATCTAGAGTTTACGCTATACTTGCCTTGGATTAGCAACCATCTTGGTTGCAACCAAGTAAACATCTGTGTGCCTCTTTTATTTCTATTATAGTTTCTTATATGTTATGCTTTGTTTTTTAAATTAATTGGTATCTTTGTTGAGCCAGAACAAAAAATAGTGTTTTATTTTTTAAGGGCAATTCACCCGCCCCCCCCCTCTTACCAATCGCACGATGGCCTTCAATTAGTATTAGAGCCAGGTGCGCTCCAGAAGGGATAACTGCCGTCTGAAGCAACTTACAAAATGGTCAGACCAGTCATCTACCCACCAAAGTTCGAGGGGGAGTTTGCTAATTGGAAGCGAAAAATGTAGGTATTTTTCAAAATAGATTTTGAATTATTGTTAATCATGAAAAATGATTTTGTAGCTCCCAAGGATACCGACGATAAACCTAATTAAGATGAAAGCTTATGGACAAAGAAGAAGCAGGCTAACTTTATGGCAAATGGGAAAGTAGAGTTCCATTTGTTGAATGTACTACCTGCACAAGAAGTTAACCGAATCGAGAACTACCTGTTGGAGCAATCCATGGTCCGGAGTGACCATGTGTTTTGATGTTTGGGCAAAGGGTTTAAGTTAGGTTCACTCTTGTATTTGATATGTGTATATGAGTGTGCAGGTTTGCAGGATACACATAGACTTAGCTGGACGGCTTCGGGTCTGGTGAAGGATGGCATGAGGAGACGAGCCGTGGGCTTGTATGCATCCGAGGGGTCGTGGACAAAGCAAGAACGATGAGCCGAGGGAAGCGCACTTCGAGGCATACGCGAAGGATGACATGAGGATGAGCCGCGGGTTTGTATGCATCCGAGGGATGAGAGTCAAAGTCGAAGAAGGCTTGAAGGCAACAGGCCGAAGCTGCAAAAGAAGAGTCAGCTGAGTCGTAAGGGTCTGAGTGTGAGAGAATTGTACTCGGGAAGGGAAACCCTATGTTTAGAGTTTGGGCAGTCGACTGATGCTTGAATCAGTCGACTGATGAAGGCCACAGAAAGATAAGTCGACTGATCAGATGATTAGTCGACTAGTGTCGGCTGGTGTTGGCACCAGTCGACTGGTAACGAGTGTTTCAGCCTTGAGCTCTATTTAAGAGAGCTCGGTTTGGCTGGGCAAAGGTTGACGAAATAAGCTTGGGTAAAGCTTATTAGTAGTCTACCAAGCTCAGGTGTGTGTGCAAGTATTGTGGCGAGGTTTTTCCACCCACAAGGTGCTACCCGAGCTAACCGGAGGCTTTCCGGGGAGTCATCCACCGACGGATCGGGATCGTCCACCTTACGGACAGCCGTGGAGTAGGAGCTTTATCTCTAAACCACGTTAAATTGGTTTTTCTTCTTTTGTGTTAGTTTTAGTTTGTATTGTATTCCGTTGTGCACTAACACGTGTAGGGAGAATTGGCGAATCAAGTGGGTGAACGACTATTCACCCCCCTCTCTAGCCGTACGCATCGATCCCCAACACAACCGATCTGTAAAGGAATTTTGGGAAAAGTTCCTGGAACTTCATGAAGGTACCTTCGAAGCTAAACTAGCAAAAAGAGACTTATTTCGGAATCAACTCAACAACCTCCAACTGGAAGAAGGAGAGTCAGTAGCACTACATGCAAAACTTAAGGAGCTAATCACGGAACTTAACAACCTCGAAGAGTCGGTAAGTAATCGGGACACTTAAAGATATGCATTAAACGCCTTTCCGAGGACACCGAACTGGACTTCTATAGTAGACGCCTACTACATCTCTAAGGATCTTGTGGTAAGTACCTTAAAGCAACTTTTTTAGACTTTAGAATTTCACGAATCTTGATGTGTAGGAAAGAGTAAAACGGACTATATCTCCCTAACCACTAGGAAGATCCAACATGAAGAGGAATATTCAGAAGATGAAGAAAACACGGCGTACATGGTAAGGAAGTTGTCTAAATATTTCAAAGCCAAAAAATTTAATAAAATGCAAAGTAAGAAGCAAAGGAAGATCCGCTGCTACAACTGCAATGAAGAGTGACACGTGAAGGAAAGGTGCCCCAAATCGAAAAATAAAGAAAAAGGGGCAATGAAGTCAAAAATCCATAACCTAAAGGCAACATGGGACAAGTCCTTATCAGAAGATTCAGATCTCGAGGAACACGCCGGACTTGCACTGATGACTTCACACCAAGAAGATGAAAGCATCGATGAAGGGGGAGCCACGTCAGAAGATAACAGCGATAAAGGGGGAGTTTTGGACTTCAAAAGAGATATGGTAAGTGATGTATGTTTTCTACCTCCAGATCAACTCTACTCAGGTATAAAGTGTTGGGGATCGATGCGTACGACTAGAAGGGGGTGAATAGTCATTCACCCACTTTGGTCGTCGATTCTTCCTACACGTGTTAGTGCGCAACGGAATATAATATAAACTAAAACTAACACAAAGAAAGACAAACCAATTTAACGTGGTTTGAAAATAAAGCTCCTACTCCACGACTGTCCGTAAAGTGGACGATCCCGATCCATCAGTGGATGACTCCCCGGAAAGCCTCCGACTAGCTCGTGTAGTTCTTTGTGGGTGGAGAAACCTTGTCACAACACTTGCACACACACTTGAGCTTGGTAGACTACTAATAAGCTTTACCCAAGCTTATTTCGTCAACCTTTGCCCAGCCAAACCGAGCTCTCTTAAATAGAGCTCGACACTGTTCCTGCCATTACCAGTCGACTGGTGCCAACACCAGTCGACTGGTCCACTTGGATTCGAACATTGTAGCCCTAACGTTCGAATTCCAGCCGACACCAGTCGACTAATCATCTGATCAGTCGACTGATCTTTCTATGAGATTCATCAATCGACTGATCCAAGCATCAGTCGACTGCCCAAACGCTAAACCTAGGGTTTCCCTTCCCGAGTACAATTCTCTCACACTCGGACCCTCACGACTCAGCTGACTCTTCTTTTGCAGCTTCGACCTGTTGCCTTCGAGCCTTCTTCGACTTTGGCTGTCGTCCCTCGGATGCATACAAACCCGCGGCTTGTCCTCATGACATCCTTCGCGTATGCCTCGAAGTGCGATTCCCTCGGCTCATCGTTTCTGCTTTGTCCACGGTCCCTCGGATGCATACAAGCCCACGGCTCGTCTCCTCATGCCATCCTTCACCGGACTCGAAGTCGTCCAGCTAAGTCTATGTGTATCTTGCAAACCTGCACACTCACATACACATATCAAATACAAGGGTGAACCTAACTTAAACCCTTTGCCCAAACATCAAAACACATGGTCACTCCGGACCATAGATTGCTCCAACATAAAGACTATGTTGAAGTCTTTCTATAAATTAAAAAAATAAAAATACAGACTTGAAAAAATAACTAGCATCTGCATGCCCACTAAAAATGTTTGATAAGTTGAAAGTTGAAAATAAAAATTTGAAGGTTCAAATTGAAAAATTGAAAAACTACCATGCATGCTCAAATTATTTTCAAAATTTAAAAATTAAATATTTTGAAAAACTTAATTGGTATCTTAAATTTCACAAGAATCAAATTATAAGAGTTTCTAGGATATACATTCTATCTAAATCTTTTATTAATCGTATAGGAATGAATTTATATTGGATCCCAAAATTTGTATTGAATTGTTAGATATTATTTATTATTTATTTGCCATTAAAGGCTTTAGTTGTAATTTTATTAATTTTTTTGATAATTACTGAAAAAAATTATTTTAATATTTTTTAATAATTGATTCTATTGTGTACTATCTACAAAAAAAAATTAGAATTTTTAACAAATAAATGGATTTATTATAATTTTTCAATCGAAAATGAGTTTTTAAATTTTAAAAACACTTAAATAATTAATTTCATCAAATTCTATTTTTCAGAATCTATAGATTATCTTCTATGTTTTGAAAAAAATTCAAATTTATTTGATATCGAAATCAAATTTTAAAATTATTTTTCATAATTATCAACATTGAATTCAAAATGATTTTCCAAACGTTTGAAAATTATTTTCACTCTAATTTTTTTTTTGGAGATAAGTCTACCAAAATTTTAAATTGAATAAAAATTTGATTAATTTTTTATTAAAAATACATTCTTGAAAATTTTTTTTCTAAATTTAGTCTTTATATTTTAAAAATTAATTTTCGACCAAAATTTGAAAACTTAGATTATCTGAAAACCAATTATTCTGTTTGAAATCTTCTCAAATATTTTTTGAGAATTTTGGATGTCGGATTATTTTTTTTATAAATACTTGTAAGTGTTAGTGTTTCCCTTAACATGTTTTAATATTTTGATGTGATCAAAGGCGGAGAAATAAGATTAAATTAGGGGGTAGACTTAATTGAAAATTTTTTGGTGCTTATATTGTCATATATTCATTCCTATTTTTGTTTTATGCTTGTTTACCCTAACTTAACTTGGGTTGATACACATCAAAAAGGAGGAGATTGTAAGTACCCCAGGTTGGTTTTGATTTGATCAACCAGGTCAAGTTAGGTTCTGTTGTGTTTTAATCCCTATGTCTAAGTGTGCAGGAGCTTAGGAGCGCAGGAAGTCGAGCGGAAGACGCAGCGATCGAGAATGATGGCACGGGAAGGGAGCCGATGAGCTCAGTGCATCCAAGGGACGTGGAGTTTCACGAAAGAGTATGCAGGTGGAGTGAGAAGGACGCATGCGACGTCTGAGGTACGAGAAACCTGGGGGAAGCACGCTCGATGAGAAGGCCAAAGGATGATTCAAGTGAGCCCAACTCCGGAAGGTCCAAAATCACCCAAGAAGTGTCACGGAAGTTGGATAGCATTGGGCTGACCCAAACCCACTCGGGCGCCCGTGAATGAGGGTGTCCCCATACACTCAGGTGCCCGAGAAGGAATTTTATCCACAGAGAGCTGTTTACGAATGTTGCGCACTGATAAACTTTAAGGCCATGTGTTAGGCACCCTCAAGCACTCGAGCGCCCCTATTGTGCCACATTAGTATTCAGATAAAATTTTTTGAGACTATAAATAAACCCCCAGAGCTCAATTCCAAATCATTCATTGCATTGTACTCGAATTTCTTTCTGGTTTTTCACTATTCTCTGAGTTCTAATTTTGTAAGAGGCTTCTCCGCCCTCAAGGAGTTTCATCTGGAGTTTGCGCTATACTTGCCTTGAATTAGCAACCATCCTGGTTGAAACCAAATAAACATCTGTGTGCCTCTTTTATTTCTGTTATAATTTCTTATATGTTATGCTTTGTTTTTTTATATTAACTTACATCTTTGTTGAGCCAGAACAAAAGATAGTGTTTTATTTTTCAAGGGCAATTCACTCCCCCCCCTCTTGCCAACCGTATGATCGCCTTCAGTTCTAGGGAAGGATTAAAGTATATACCTTACTATTTTCAATTTTCTCACCTATTACATGAAGCTTATTGACATTTTCTTTGAATCTACCATGCAATTGATTTACGGTCTCGTTTGTCTTCATTATGAAGGATTAAAGTTGAGCCACCAAGAGGTCCTTCTTGGCTCTTCTTAATTCGTTCGATCTTTCATTTAACTTAATGAGATTTCCCAAAGCTCTTTGGTGGAGTTGAATGACCCAACTTTGTTCAATTGCTCCTTGGAGAGACCACATTGTAAAGTTGTTACGGCCTTTGCGTTTGCTTGAGCTTTCTTTATTATTTCTTTTGTCCAATTTTTTGTTGGAAGAGACGCTCCTCTCTCATCCTTCGACATCTTAAAACCATCTACAACACTAAATCAATTTTCAATATCATTCATTAGATAATACTCCATTTTACCTTTCCAATAAGTAAAGTCGTTGTCGTCGAAGAACGATGATTGTGCGGTGTTATATGTTGGATCGAGAGAAATGATAAAGGGGGGGTGAATATCGTTAAACACTTTTCGGATAAAAAACTAGAGCAAGTACGCAGCGGAATAAAAACAATCGCGAACACAGGTAGTTTTACTTGGTTCGGAGCCTAGGTCGACTCCTACTCCAAGGCCCACGGTTGTTGACCGTTTTCTGCGGGCAATTCTATAAGTGCGCAAAACGTTTACAGAGAGATATTACAAAAGCAGTATAGTAAACTTAAAAGTAACTCTTCTTTTACCGACGTCCGATGTAGATTAAATTTTCGGAGCAACGGGACGTCGTCGGCGCTTGAGTCTCGAGTCGGGAGGTTTCCGGAGCAGAGCACGGGAGCAGAAGAGCGTGATTGCGTTGAATGAATTGTTGTTCGAAGCCTTCGGGTCGAGGGCCTATTTATAGCCCCTGGGGGCGCCCGGAACGTCGGGGCGCCCCCCCCCCCCACGTGTCAGCCGATCCGCTTCCGTCTCGGTCAACTCTGATCCCTTAAAACTCAGGATCAGAATTTGACGGGGGCGCCCTGAACGCTGGGGGCGCCCGGGTTGACCGGGTCTCTTCTTATCCGTTGGCTTCAATGGGATCTGCATTGTTAGCTTCACCTGGGGGCGCCCGGACCATCCGGGGCGCCCGGGAGTAGCGGGGGCGCCCTACCCATGAGCTGCAGACGCAGTTCCTTTGCTTCAACTGTTTGTGTTCACCTTGGGGCGCCCGGGACACTCCGGGCGCCCTACTCAGCCTTTGCCTCACTCCTTTGAGGCTCTCTGAGCTGCAGACACTCGTTCCTTCGGTCCTGCATCCAGGGTTAGTCCAAAACAACATAAACCAATAAGATGTTAGTTTATACAGCCTTAGCTGTCTTGGTTCTGACTTTGGGTCTCCAAAATGGAACCCTAGGTCGAACCGACGCTTACTGTTCCCTCGACGGGGAATGCGTCCTCACCTACTCCTCTCGGGAGAATGTACCTGATGCCAACCGGCTCCTCCGGTTGGACTTTTGCCTAGCGGTCCTTCACCAGGTCTTGGATACCAAGCTGTCCTTCGCCTGGTGCCTAGCATTCCTTCGCCAGGTCTTCAGTCCCAAGCTGTCCTTCGCCTGGTGTCTAGCAGTCCTTCGCTAGGACTTTTTACCCTGGCATTCCTTCGCCAGTGCCTAGCAGTCCTTCGCTAGGACTTTTTACCCTGCACACTTGAGTAGCATGTTAGATAACAAATAAGACTTAACTTTTGAACCCTTTTGTCATTATCAAAACCTAGGTTCGACTTGAGTGCTTTCTGCACCAACAATCTCCCCCTTTTTGATTTATGGCAACCCTGATTCAAAAAGTTAAGTTAATCAGAGCAAGTAAAAATTAAATTTTGTTCCCTCCCCCTGGAAGGAATCTCCCCCTAGATTTTTCTAAATTTCGTGGGGTTTTTGAAAATAAATTCTGAGTTTAAGGATGGATTTTTACTTAGAATAATTTTCAACAGAAAATAATAAAATTATTCTGGTTGTCTATTTTTGGAGAACTTGTAGAATATTTTAAGTTTAAATACTTAGAAAACTTAAGAAGGATTCTGAAAAACTTAAGTTTGAGTACTAAGGAAAATTTTGACGCCTTAAGTTTAAGGTACTCAAAGAAGTTTTGAAAACTTTAAGTTTTTAAAGTACTTAGTGAGATTTGAAAAAACTTAAGTACTTAGGAGTACTTTAGGGAAGTTTTGAAAAACTTAAGTACTTAGAAAAGTTTTGAAAAACTTAAGTACTTAGAAAAGTTTAAAAAAAACTTAAGTACTTAGAAAAGTTTTAAAAAACTTAAGTACTTAAGTTTTTTTTTAAACTTTTCTAAGTACTTAAGTTTTTCAAAACTTAAGTACTTAGAAAACTTTAGTACTTAGACAACTTTAGTACTTTTGAAAAACTTAGTATTTTTGAAAAATTTAGTACTTTTGAAAATTTTAATTAAGTACTTTTTGAATAGAGGATAGAGTTTGAGTTAGAGAATTTTTTTTTTAACTCTCTCCTTTCCTATTTCTCCCCCTTTGCCATATATCAAACACAAATAAATGCAGCAGAAACAGAATAATTAAATTGCATAAGGGAAATAACTTGCTGTACTGAACCAATTCATGATGAGAATTAAATCAAATCAGTTTCAATTTCCTCTTTTAGGGACCTGTCTAACCCAATTAGCTACTTACTAACTGTTATAAACAGTAGTTTTCGCTAGGGTTAGTCAAGTTAAGTGTTCTGTTCAAGTTAGATTTTCTAAACTTGACACTTAACTTGATTACTGTGTAAGTTGTATTTAGTGCCCCAATTACTGCAGATGCACTGACTTAAAGCATCTTGAATTAAGACAATGACCTAAGCATCTCAACCCTTTCTAAGTTATCAATCAAAGTACCCTAAGGTGCTTGTGAGATGCTGGCTTCTAAATCTATAGGTGCATGCATTTCTAGGGTTAGGGCCTAGGCTAAGTCCATTTGCGAGAAAGCCCTAGTTTTGAAAGGGGTAGTTTTGAAAATAAAACTAAGTGAAAAACTTTATTTTAAAACTTTTCAAAACTGAATAAAAGCTGATTTTGAAAGCATTTAAAAATTTCTTTAAAACTGATTTGAGTAAGAATACCAATAGTAGACTCAACCTATTCTACCAAGCATAGTCCTAACTGCCTTCTTAGTGAGCTGAACTCAAACTCAGGTAGTGGTTTAGTAAATATATCAGCTAGGTTGGATTTAGAGTCTATATGCTTAAGTACTATTTCACCCCTGGCTACATGATCTCTTACAAAGTGATGTTTAACTTCTATGTGTTTAGTTCTTGAATGTTGGATTGGGTTCTTAGTTAGATTAATTGAGCTTATATTGTCAATGAATACTTGAGTTTGGGTGTAGCTAAGCTGGAAGTCCTTAAGAGTGTGCATCATCCATAGAAGTTGTGCTATACATTCTCCTAAGACAACATATTCAGCTTCAGTTGTGGATAGAGCTACACAGTGTTGTTTTCTGCTGCACCAACTTACTAGACTATGTCCTAATAGTTGGCAGCTTCCACTTGTGCTCTTTCTATCTAATTTGCAACCTCCATAGTCAGAATCCGAGTATCCTGACAAATCAAAGGTTGATGTTCTAGGATACCAAATCACTACATTTAGAGTGCCCTTTACATATCTTAGTATTCTTTTTAGGGCTGCTAAGTGTGTTTCCTTAGCACAGGTTTGGTATCTAGCACACATCCCTACAGCAAAAAGAATATCAGGTCTGCTGGCTGTAAGGTATAGTAGACTACCTATCATACTTCTATAGAGTTTAAGGTCTACTGGTTTACCATCAGGGTCACTGTCTATTTTTATATTAGTAGTCATGGGGGTACTTATGCTTTTAGAGTTATCCATTTTAAATTTCTTTATTAACTCTTTAGCATATTTGGATTGATGGACATAGTTTTCATCTCTAGTTTGTTTAATTTGTAAGCCTAGGAAAAAGTTAAGCTCACCAACTAAGCTCATTTCAAATTCATTTTCCATTATCTTAACAAATTCTTTTAGAAAGTTTGAGTTGGTGGATCCAAAGATTATGTCATCTACGTAGATTTGGGCAATAAATATATCTTTTCCTAGGGTTTTAATAAATAAGGTTGAGTCAATTTGTCCTTGTTTAAATTCTTTAGAAATTAAGTAAGTTGATAAGCGTTCATACCAGGCTCTAGGTGCTTGTTTTAGTCCATATAGTGCTTTAGTAAGTTTGTAAACGTGGTTAGGTCTTTCTAAGTCCTCAAACCCAGGGGGTTGTCCTACATAAACTTCTTCTTTAATAAATCCATTTAGAAAGGCTGATTTTACATCCATTTGGTATAGCTTAAATCCTTTATGGGATGCAAAGGCTAATAACATTCTAATGGACTCAAGTCTAGCTACTGGGGCATCTGTTTCGTCGTAATCTAATCCTTCTACTTGGCTGAATCCCTTCGCTACTAAGCGGGCTTTATTTCTGACTATTTCTCCTTGATCATTTAGCTTATTCCTGAAAACCCACTTAGTGTCAATGATGGATTTGCCTTCAGGTTTAGGCACTAGTTCCCAGACTTTGTTCCTCTCAAATTGGGCTAATTCTTCTTGCATAGCTATGATCCAATCAGGATCAGGTAGGGCCTCATCTATAGTCTTAGGTTCTATTTTTGAAATCATTGCTATTTGACTAAGATTTCTATAGGAGAATCTAGTCTTGACTCCTAGAGTTGGATCACCCACAATTTGATCGGTTGGGTGACAGAGTCTGGGTTTCTTGGTTTTTCTAGAACTTGGTTCAGCCTCGGGTCCGGCTGGTCGGTTTGGTTCATTATTTGATTCAACTCTTTGAGCTGGTTCAATTATTGGTTCAATAATTGGTTCATTTGACTCACTAGTTGGTTCAACAGTTAGTTCGTTTATGAGTTCAATTAAAGATTCACCAATTTGTTGAGTATCTTCTTGATCAGTGTTTGATGAAGTTAGATTTGGTTTTGAGTTAATTTCTTCATCAAATATTAGGTTGGTTGTTTCTTCGATTTTCTTGGTTTGGTTGTTGTAAACCCTATAGGCTCTACTTGTTGTTGAATATCCTAGGAAGATACCTGGGGTTGACTTAGACTGGAATTTTCCTAAGTAGTCTTTGGTGTTTAGGATATGGACTTTGCATCCAAAGACCCTTAGGTAGTGTAGATTTAGAAGTCTATGGTAATATAGTTCATAGGGTGTTTTGTTGTGTCGCTTGTTAATCAGGACCCTATTTTGGATGTAGCAAGCAGTACTAATTGCTTCTGCTCAATATTGGTTGGCTAAGTTAAATTCATTGAGCATAGCCCTAGCGGCTTCCTGTAGAGTTCTATTTTTTCTTTCGACTATCCCATTCTGTTGGGGGGGGGGGGTTCTAGGACATGAAAATTCATGTACGTATCCATTTACCTTACAGAATTCCTCGAACCGTTGATTTTCAAATTCTCCCCCGTGGTCACTCATAAGTCTTTTGATTTTAGTATCATTTTGATTTTCAATTAACTTGCAGAATTCATTAAAATGATTTAGGGTTTCATCTTTGGTTTTTAGAAACCTGAGCCAGGTAAACCTTGAGTAGTCATCAATTATTACTAAGCAGTATTGGTTTCCGCTTAGTGACTTGGCTCCATGTGAATCAAATAGGTCAAGGTGCAGGAGCTCAAGTGTGGTTTGAGTTAGATCAGATTGAATTAGTTTGTGATTAGATCTGGTTTGTTTACCTTGATTGCATGATTCATATATTAAGTTTTCATGGTTTTTAATTTTGGTAATACCTTTAATTAGGCCAAGTTGGGTGATTTTTGAAATAATTCTTAGGTTAGTGTGACCTAGTCTCCTATGCCAGAGATTTGATTGTTCTAACTGAGTTAACATGCATTTAGGTACAAGGGGAAGGTTTATAGTGTAGACATTATTTTTCCTAGTGCCTTTAAGCATAATTTCTGAGTTTTGTACGTTTCTAATTAAGCAGTTAGAATTGTTGAAGATGACTATATAACCAGAATCACATAACTGACTTATGCTAAGCAAGTTAAAATTGAAGTTTTCAACCAAAAGAACTTTCTTAATCACAAAATCAGATTTAAGTTTAATATTACCTGACCCAATTACCTTGAGTGTAGCATTGTTGCCAAATGCCACTGAGCCTAGGTTCTTGAACTTGAGTTTGGTGAATTTCAATTTATCTCCAGTCATGTGTCTGGAGCAACCGCTATCCAACATCCATTGGTCCAAATCTTTATGTTCCTACACATAAAGAGTTTTGTTGATTTGGATCCAATTAGAGTCAGGAATAGCTTAAATTGATTTTCACTGCCTAGTCTGTCTCACCCAAATCTAGGGTTTTCAATCACGTTAGCCTTATAGGTTTTGTGAGACAAGTTTTGATAAAGAAATTTTTTGAAAAACATGATTTATTTTGAAAATCTTAATTAATTTTGAAAAACAATTGAATTTATTTTGAAACGAATGTTTAAATCTACAAGTAACTGAAAATTTGTGTTAGATTTAAATTTGACAAAGAATAATTTGAATTTGAATTTTAAAAATTGGCTTCCAGGTCATGGCGAGGCACTAGGCCTTCTTTGGCCGTAGCCTTATTGGATCATCAACCCTTTCCTTGACAAAATCTTTTAATGAAATTTCATTTTCAAAATTAATCTTTGAAAAATTCTGGTCTAATTAGTTTGGGTCTTGGATCGGTAGCTTCGGCTAGTTTCACCAGTCTAAAGAGACCAAGTATATTTGACCTTATTAGAATTGGTTTCCCTAACGTACTATCATCTCACCTCCACCCAATACTATGTTGTCATGTTTCAGTTATGTTTGTTCAGTCCTTAAACTAACCATTTCTAAGTCTAAGCATGGTAAATTGCAAAAATTAAATAAACAATCAGTCAAGCAAATTACAATCAAGAATTAAGTTCTATCTAACAATAAATATAGTTTTTAATTTGGCTCCCCCTGGACTAAAGCCACGGTAATGGTTAGGCAAGATGTGAATCTTGTTCTTGGGGATCCAATACTGATTTGATCCAGTTGGTTTGTTCAGGTACAGTTTAGGTACCCATGCCTGAACTTTATTTCTGGACTGATTCAGTACAACAAAGTAGGATCTTTGTCTAGATTTGGTTCTATAGCTAAGTCCGGATCGATTTAGAACTGATTTCTGTTTTCCAAGAATCATGTCAAGACCCTTGGAACCAGAAGTGAATCGTTCTAAAGCTGATCTAAGATCCTTAACCTGAGTTTTCAGGGAGGAGTTCTCTTTCTCAAGTTTTTCAACTTGAGTAGAGGTTCCTTCTTGAACCTTCTCAGTTAAGGGTTTAGAGTCAGCTCCCTCTTTCAAGAGTT
This sequence comes from Boesenbergia rotunda, assembly GCA_024364735.1. Classification (NCBI taxonomy): domain Eukaryota; kingdom Viridiplantae; phylum Streptophyta; class Magnoliopsida; order Zingiberales; family Zingiberaceae; genus Boesenbergia; species Boesenbergia rotunda. Next base: position 157,535 of record JAGFNQ010006806.1, on the reverse strand, counting down.
TTACTTCCTGTCGGAGGGATTTGACTCGGAGTTTAGCTTTCGCCAAATCTCGAGAAAGATAAGATATTAACTCGTTTAATTGACTTCTAGTAAATCCACTTACCTTGATTTCGCCATCTTCTGAAAAGGTCAGTCTGCCGTCGTCCTGTTTTGATTCTGACTCGGTCTCAACTTCTTCTGAGGCTGTTAGTGCTAGTAGGTTCGACTGTGGGACCTCTTCTTCTTCTTCGGAGGAGGACTCGTCCCACGTTGCTTGAAGTGCCTTCTTCCTTCTATTCTTCTTGGTTTCCTTTAGGTTCGGACACTTTGTCTTGTAGTGACCCTTCTTCTTGCACTCGTAGCAGGTCACGTTTGGCTTGTTCTTTTCGTTTGCGGGTTCAGCTGGTTCATCCCTTCTTCGGCTGACTTTCCGTTTGTTGGTTTGGTTCTTCAATTCTTTGTAGTAGTTTCAGGCCAGTCGGACAAGCTTAGGTCGATCTCCTTCTTCGTCTTCTGAGTCTGAGTCTGAGTTAGACTCGGGTTCAGGTTGAGGCTTCTTCTTAGTTGTCCTTCCAGTTTTACCTGCAATAAAGGCAATACCTTTCTCGGCCAGATTGCAGTTAGTCTGTTGATGTAACTCTAATTCAGAGAACAATTCATCTAATTTTATTTTCGAAAGATCCCTTGAAACCTTGTATGCATCTACCATAGATGCTCACAAGGTGTTTCTCGGGAAAGCATTTAAAGCATACCTTATTAGGTCACGGTTTTCAACCTTGTGACCAATGGTGTGTAGACCATTCATTAGTTCTTGAATTCAGGCGTGAAGCTGAGCTGCTGTTTCGTTGTCGGTCATTTTGATGGTATACAGCTTGTTCAGGAGCAGATATCTCTTGCTGATCCGAGTGTCTGATGTTCCTTCGTGCAGCTCGATCAGTTTTCCCCACAGCTCCTTGGCACTGTTGAAAGGGCCCACCCGGTTCAGCTCCTCTTTTGTTAAGCCGCATTGAAGGGTCTGGGTCGCCTTTGCATCCGCTTCAATTTTCCGTTTCAGAGCAGTGTCCCACTCTGTGTAGCTTTGAGGTACTCCTTCAGCATTTCTCGGAATCTCCAATCCGGACTGGATGATTATCCACATGTCCACCTGAGTTTTCAGGTGGACCTCCATTCGACTTTTCCAGTAGGAAAAGTTTTCTCCACTGAAAAGAGGAGGTCTGGCTGTGCTGAATCCTTCTTGCATGGCCATTAGGGATTTTATCTGAAAAAGAGATAAGAGAAAGAAAAACTTTGTCCCAAGACTTGGTCTTGGATTAGTAGTGCGGGATAAAGAAAAAATATTTGTCGAGTGGTGTTGCACCAACCTTGATCAACGAGAAGAAATTCGAACGAAAAAAATATTAAAAGAAATTCGAACGAAAAAAAATATTAAAAGAATTTTTTTAAAAAAAAATCCGAAAAATTTCAAACTGGTGGTTGCACCAAATTTGAACTTCCCCGCTCTGATACCACTTGTTGGATCGAGAGAAATGATAGAGGGGGGGTGAATATCGTTAAACGCTTTTCGGATAAAAAACTAGAGCAAGTACGCAGCGGAATAAAACAATCGTGAACACAAGTAGTTTTACTTGGTTCGGAGCCTAGGTCGACTCCTACTCCAAGGCCCACAGTCGTTGACCGTTTTCTGCGGGCAATTCTATAAGTGCACAAAACGTTTACAGAGAGATATTACAAAAGCAGTATAGTAAACTTAAAAGTAACTCTTCTTTTACCGACGTCCGATGTAGATTGAATTTTCGGAGCAACGGGACGTCGTCGGCGCTTGAGTCTCGAGTTGGGAAGTTTCCGGAGCAGAGCGCGGGAGCAGAAGAGCGTGATTGCGTTGAATGAATTGTTGTTCGAAGCCTTCGGGTCGAGGGCCTATTTATAGCCCCTGGGGGCGCCCGGAACGTCGGGGGCGCCCCCCCCCCCCCCCCCACGTGTCAGCCGATCCGCTTCCGTCTCGGTCAACTCTGATCCCTTAAAACTCGAGATCAGAATTTGACGGGGGCGCCCTGAACGCTGGGGGCGCCCGGGTTGACCGGGTCTCTTCTTATCCGTTGGCTTCGATGGGATCTGCTTCGTTAGCTTCACCTGGGGGCGCCCGGACCATCCGGGGTGCCCGGGAGTAGCGGGGGCGCCCTACCCATGAGCTGCAGACGCAGTTCCTTTGCTTCAACTGTTTGTGTTCACCTTGGGGGAGCCCGGGACACTCCGAGCGCCCTACTCAGCCTTTGCCTCACTCCTTTGAGGCTCTCTGAGCTACAGACACTCGTTCCTTCGGTCCTGCATCCAGGGTTAGTCCAAAACAACATAAAACAATAAGATGTTAGTTTATACAGTCTTAGCTGTTTTGGTTCTGACTTTGGGTCTCCAAAATGGAACCCTAGGTCGAACCGACGCCTACTGTTCCCTCGACGGGGAACGCGTCCTCACCTACTCCTCTCGGGAGAATGTACCTAATGCCAACCGGCTCCTCCGGTTGGACTTTTGCCTAGCGGTCCTTCGCCAGGTCTTGGATACCAAGCTGTCCTTCGCCTGGTGCCTAGCATTCCTTCGCCAAGTCTTCAGTCCCAAGCTGTCCTTCGCCTGGTGCCTAGCAGTCCTTCGCTAGTGCCTAGCAGTCCTTCGCTAGGACTTTTTACCCTGGCATTCCTTCGCCAGCAGTCCTTCGCTAGGACTTTTTACCCTGGTATTCCTTCGCCAGTGCCTAGCAGTCCTTCGCTAGGACTTTTTACCCTGCACACTTGAGTAGCATGTTAGATAACAAATAAGACTTAACTTTTGAACCCTTTTGCCATTATCAAACCCCAGGTTCGACTTGGGTGCTTTCTGCACCAACAATCTTTACTTGATTCGGAGATTGCTTGCTCCTACTCCACGGCGTGTCCTTAATGTGGGTGACCCTTTAATCCTTCGGTGGATCAGTCCTCGATAATTTCCGACTATAGTTTTCTCCTTCTCGGTGGAGAACAACCTCTCACAATGTTCTCTCCCTCTTTATATGTTGAGAGTTAGGGTTAGGAGGAAGAGATGAGCTTTGGAGGCTTGAGCACTTGATCAAGAAAATTTCTCACTTAAGAACTAACCCTTCTCAAGTCTTAACCTCTCCTTTAAATAGAGGAGAGAGTTGTTAAACAAAATAGTTCAACCTTGACACCTGTCGACTACCACCAGAAACAGTCGACTGGTACTTAACCAATGGCTAGTTTTCAAACAAACCAGTCGACTGCCACCCATACTAGTCGACTGATCTTACTATTCGAATCTCACAAAAGGTTCAGTCGATTGGTGTCCCTACCAGTCAACTAATCCTTTTACATACTCACACTTATCCTCTCCGGATTCGTCCTTTGAAACTCTCTTCCTTTGGCTCTCATCCCTCGGATACATCCAAGCTCTCGGCTTGTCTCGATGTCATCCTTCGTGTATGTCTTAAAGTCTGCTTCCTTTGGTTCTACTCCGTTGCTCCTCGTCCGGTTGTCCCTTGGATGCACCATCCTTCACTGACTCAACAACCCGAGCACCAGGTTGGGATCTCCCATATGTGAGTTTCATATTTGGCCACACCAAGCTCCTCATGTGTGTTTCACTAAGTTCTGCATGACTCAAACACACACATCAAACTAATATGAAATCCTAACTTAATCATATTGACACACACATCAAAACTCATGATCGTACCGATCAAACTTGGGTTGATTGCACCAACAGAAATGAACTCTCTATTTATAGAGTTTGGATCATAACGGATATTATAAATCATAGTCATTGGTCAAAAAATAATCAAATGATCTTAACCATTGGAAAAAAACCAAAAAAAAATCCCCAAAAACACCTCCAACGGCTCCGAGCCATCGGTTCCAATGGGCAAAGCTCAAAACAAAAACTTGCTAAACCAGTGGGTTGCCGGTTCAACAGGCCCTAAAACTAGAACCGACCTAGTAGGATCGGCTAATCGGGTCAACCGACAACTAGCTCGTTGACCTGATTATGGGTCGAGGCCGGGTCCACGCTGGACCTGGCCCGTGGGCGGATCTAATTTTTTAGACTATCGAACCAATTGAATTTTGTTATTAAAATAAAAAAAATTCAATCAGTATAAACGCAATTAATATGGTTGATAACTAAATTAATTATTTTTTTAAAAAATTAAAAAATAATAATAAATTTTAATTGGTTTACTATTTTATAAAAAAATATTTTTATTATTTAATAAAAATTGTTTTTATCGATTTAAATGGAACCGATTTAATGGAAATAATCTATATTTTTTTAATAAAAAAGAAAACTTTCGAATAAATTGAATCAAAATTTAGAATTAGTTTAATTTGGTCTGTTATTTTCGTTTAATGCGGCTGTAAATTATCTTTAAATTTCGATTTACATATTAAACTTTACTATCTGTCCTCATATTAAAAAAAATTTATTTCTATTCCCTGTATATAATATTTTATTTATTTCAACTCCCTAATACATATCGATTTACTTAATTGCCCTCATTATTTTTAGGTACAAAATGCCCAAAATGAGGTGTCATCCCTCTTAAATTCAATATTATTTAATTAGAATCTAGTATATTTTCTATTAAATTGAGTATGATTCTTTTTCAAACCTAGTTGATAGAGAATCGATTCCTTTTCAAACCCAGTTGATCGAGAATCGATCGGAACTGCTTAGAATCGATTGAGAAGTTTCGATTGATTAGAAATTGATTGATAATCGATCAATTATATTTATCATGAGAGAGCATTATCTTTATTTTTGATAAGTACAAAAAGTCCAAAAGTAAGTATAATTTTTTCTAAATTCAGCACATTTAAATCAGAATTTAATATATTTTCTATCAAATTAAGTATAACTCTTTTTTTGTTTGATCAATTAATTAGAAGTTCATATCAATTAATTAGTTTAGGATGAATCAATTAGGTCGTACTCAATTTGATAAAAAATATACTAGTTTAGGATGAATCAATTAGTCGTACTCAATTTGACAAAAAATATACTAGATTCTAGTTAAATGATGCTGAATTCAGAAGGAATTATACCTTATTTCAAACTGTTTGTATCAAACAAATCGAGGGTAATTAGGTAAATCAGTAGTTGAAGAAAATAAAACTTTGCATGTAGGGAGTTGAAATAAATTTTTTCTGACACAGAGACTGAGAAGAGAGTTGAGTTTGTTATTAGAGAGTTTAAGATAATTTTTTCTTAATTCCACCAGTTATTTCCTTATTAATTGAAGTTTTGCTGCGGCACATTTGATAGATATTTTATTGAGTCGAATATTTAACTTTTATAAATACTTAAACCATACATTATACTTTTTAAATTTATCAGCACCTCTTATTGAAAATAATACTCTTCATTCCATGGGTTACCTAGGCACTGTAGTATTTTTAAAATTTTTAAAATAAATCTTATTTTATAAAATTTCAAATGCACTATTTGTCTCTTTTAAACAATTATTTTATAAAAAATAAAAAAATTAAATAAGGTGTGGAGCTAAGATTGAAATATAAATTATTATTGAGTTTTGATCAAATAATTAATGATAACTATATATGATGGCATTCAAAATATTTGTAAATTGTCAAAGTCATGACAATACATATATCATAATTGAGTTATCATTTCCAAGAGAAAATTACTTGATGAGATTGGAAAGATGTCAATGATTCAGTTTAGATCAAGGTGAGTTATTGAATTTGGCAAAGGAAGAGAAGTATTATGCAAAATAGGAGTTATGTGAGAGGTTTTGTTGGTGCAGGAAGCACCATATCGAACCTTGTTTTGATATTGGCAAAGGATTCAAAGTTAAGTGTTATTTGTGATCTAATAAAGTTACTCAAGTGTGCAGAAACAAAGTCCTAGTGAAGGGCTGCTAGGCACCTGGCGAAGGACTGCCAGGAAATAAAGTCCTAGCGAAGGGCTGCTAGGCACCTAGCGAAGGACTGCCAGGAAACAAAGACCTGGCGAAGGGCTGCTAGGCACCTGGCGAAGGACTGCCAGGAAACAAAGTCCTGGCGAAGGGCTGCTAGGCACCTGGCGAAGGACTGCCAGGAAACAAAGCCTTAGCGAAGGACTGCTAGGCACCGGGCGAAGGACTGCTTGGTACCAAAGCCCTAGCGAAGGACTGCTAGGCACCGGGCGAAGGACTGCTTGGAACCCAAGACCTGGCGAAGGGCTGTTAGGCACCTGGCGAAGGACTGCTGGGCAAAAGTACAACCGGAGGAGCCGGTTGGCAACAGGTAAATTCTCCTGAGAAGAGTAGGTGAGGACGCATTCCCCATCGAGGGAACAGTAGGCGTCGGTTCGACCTAGGGTTCCATTTTGGAGACCAAAGTCAGAACCAAGACAGCTACGGCTGTAAAAATGACTAACATTCTTACTTTATTATGTTTGGTACTAACCCTGGATGCAAGACTGAAGGAATGAGTTTCTGCAACTCAGAACGCCCCAAAGGAGAAGGGCAGCAGCTGGGTTAGTCGCCCGGGAGGTCCCGGGCGCCCAAGGCCAAGGCCAAACTAGAAGTTGAGCAAGAGTTGCTTCGGAAGCTCACTGGGTAGGCGCCCTCAAGCTCCCGGGCGCCCCGGATGCCTCGGACGCCCTGGGCCCAAGCCAACGAAGCGATAGAATTTAAGTCAGCAGAGAAGCCAGTAGACCAAGTCAACCCGGGCGCCCCCGCCAGCTCCGAGCTTGATTCTGGAGGGATAAGCCTTGACCGAGCTTCGGATGAGGGTTCTCGGATCCGAAGGCACGTGTCAGGCGCCCCCAGCGTCCCGGGCGCCCCCAGGAGTGCTATAAAAGGGGCTCGACCCCCAAGGCTTCGATATCAATTCTTCCAACGCCTCTACGCTTTTCGACTCAAGCGCTCTGCTTCGGAAACCTCCGATCTCAAGATTCAAGCGCCGACGACGACCTCCGCACCGAAGAACGATCTACACCGGGCGTCGGTAACAAAGAGCATAATTGTACTTTTTACTGCACTATTACTGTATAAATTTTTGTAATAACTTGCGCGATTATAGAATTGCCCGTAGTAAACGGTCAAGGACCATGGGCCTTGGAGTAGGAGCCGACCGCGACTCCGAACCAAGTAAAAAACTTTGTGTTCGCGTTTGTTTTTTTTTAATTTCCGCTGCGTAATTTCTCTCAATCTAATCCGAATCGTTTTCACGATATTCACCCCCCCTCTATTGTGTTTTCTCGATCCAACAGGTTTTAGATAACATTTTTAAACAAAATCTTAGTTTAAATTGTTAGTATATAATAAAAAAGTGCTTTGATACGCTGAGTGAAAAAACTCAATGAAACGTTCAGTAAATGACGTGGTAGTTTGCATGCACACGTCCGATTGTCGCCCGAACACTATCGGCGGCCTCCGGCCGCTGCCTTGAATCAAACTATACCTTGGGGGGCATGGTGAACCCGTCGGGGATCGTTGTATGCAAAATGCCATGTCATATTCACTAAGCTTTTCTTTGAGATTTTTCACTGAGCATATCATTTTCCAATAAAAATTATTTATATAAGGTTAAAATTTGTCTAGGGTAAAATTAATCTTTTAAATTTGTCTATATATATCTCCTTTTCATATGTAAATCTTAAGTTTTATGAATATAATTATCTAATCATCGTTTATTTTCTTTTTTCTCTTGTCTCTCTTTCCTTCTATTTGCATCAATTTTAGATTATATTTGTATTATTTTCATGGTATCAGAGCACGATCCTGCCGAACCAAAAAATTTAAATTTGGAAGAATTGCAATATCATCGTCGAGATTTATAATTTTTAAATGTCTGAAGGTTGATGATTATGAGGTTTCTTCAGCGTTTTCTATGTCATGGTTGGTTTAAAACTGTATTGGTAGAAGAATTATAGTTTCTTAAGTTTTAACCGTTAGATTGCCTTGAAACTTTGAGGGAACGTTTCTCGCACCCAGGGCTACATTTTGAACACGAAGATCGAATTTTGAGTTATTTAAATCCATCTGACGACTGGAAAATATAACTATTGATTCTGTCTTCTCCTTGGAAATTTGATAGTCAATCAAAATAATTATTCTTTAAATTTGGAGCATCCAACATGGCTGCAGTAGTTCCTCCTACAAATTCTAGAGGGACTCAATCATCCAATACCACAATTGCAGCTCTTGTCGAACAGTTTCAAAAGTTTCTTACATCTCATCCACATGTTATGTTTGCTTCTTCTCACAAAGGTTTATCCTATAATGATACCTTAGGTATACCTTCTACTATCTGGATCCTTAATTCTGGAGTTTCACATCATATGTCGCCTAATGTCAATTCTTTTGTATTTATCAATTCTTCTCCTTCTGTGTCAGTCATGACCGCAGACGGTTCTTGCATGTCATTAGCTGGTGTTAGCTCTATTTCTACATCTAATTTGTCTATGTCTAATGTCTATCACATTCCTAATCTTACTTTGAATCTTGTCTCGGTTGGTCAATTATGTGATTCTGGTTTCTCAGTTTCTTTTACTACATCTTCTTGTTATGTGCAGGATCCGCGATCTCAAAAGCAGATTGGGATAGGTCGTAGACAGGGAGACTATATGTACTAGAACAGCTAAAAGTTTCAGATGTTGCAGGATCCAGTGCTGATTTGTCTTCCTTTCGGTTAAACTCTGTTTCTTCTGATTTTTATTTATGACATTCTCATCTTGGACATATTTCTTCTTCTCGTTTGAAATACTTAGCTTCTAAAGGAAATTTAGAAAAATTGCAAATTCATGATATTTCAGATTGTTGTGGTTGCAAATTAGCAAAATTTTCTGTCTTACCTTTTTATAAAAGTATCTCTGTTTCTCATGCACTATTTGAATTAGTTCATTCTAATGTGTGGGGTCCATCTTTGATTCGTACACCTAGTGGATCCCGTTACTACGTTTCCTTTATTGATGATTATACTTGCTACATTTGGGTCTATCTTATGAAACATCATTCTGATTCCCTTGGTATCTATCATATGTTTCGTGTCATGGTAAAAACTCAACATAATGATGTTATTAAATGTTTTCAATCTGATTTGGGTGGTGAATATACATCTAATTTTTTTTTCTGAACTACTTGCCTCATATGGTATACTTCATCAAAGTTCTTGTACTGATACTCCTGAACAAAACGTTGTTGCTGAAAGAAAACAGAGACATATTGTTGAAACTGCACGTTCTATCTTATTGTCTGCATATGTTTCTAGCGAGTTCTGGGGGGAAGCTATTCTTACTGCAGTACATTCTACCAATAGAATTCCATCTTCTATTACATCTGGTTTATCTCCTTTTGAAAAACTATATGGTTATGTTCCTAATTATTCTATCTTAAGAGTTTTTGGATCCATAGATTTTGTCCTCCGTCCTCATGTTGAATGTTGTAAACTTAGTTCTCGATCTGCTCTTTGTGGTTTCCTTAGCTATGGCAAGGGTCAAAAAAAGATATCGATGTTATGATTCAGTTAGTCAAAAACTCTATATCTCACGCCATGTTAATTTTCTTGAGCACATTTCATTCTATTCCATTCCCTCTAATATTCCTAATCTTAGAAAATTCGATCTCACTCGTATTAATCCTTTTTGCACAGACTCCGATGATGTGTCATCTCATGTTTCTCCACAAGTAGACCACCCTAGCAACTCTTCTTCTAATGATTTTATTTTCAGGATTGACACTCATACATATTCTAGTCATCATCCCCCTGCTCCTACTGCTTCCCATAATGCTCCTGTGATAGTGAATCCTCCTCCTCGTTACCCTCAATGATCTCGTAAGTCTACTTAATTGTCTGATTTTGTATATTCTACTTATTCTAGTTCTTTTTCTTCCTTTTTGACTTCTATTCACCAATGGTTTGAGCTCTCCTCTTATAGAGAGGCTTCTCTTGACCCTCTTTGGCAGCAGACTATGACAAAAGAACTTTCTGCTTTATATCAAACAGGTACTTGGGATCTTATTCCTCTTCCTTTGGAGAAGCGTGTGATTGGTTCTTGATGGGTGTATAAGATCAAAATTAAATTTGATGGGTCAGTTGAGCGGTATAAAGCTCGTTTGGTTGCTAAAAGATTTTCCCAACAATATGGCATGGGTTATGAGGAAACCTTTGCTCCAGTTTCCAAGCTTGTTACTATCCGTACTCTCATTGCAGTTGCATCTGTTCGTCAGTGGTCTATTTTTCATATGAATATTAAAAATACTTTTTTAAATGGAGATCTTTAAGAAGAAGTCTACATGATGCCTCCACCGAGTGTCACTCACAATCCTGGGATGTTTACAGACTAAAAAAGACACTTTATGGCCTTAAGCAATCTCCTCGAGCTTGGTTTGACAAGTTCTTTAATGTTATTGGATCTCTTGGCTTTTTTCCTAGTCAGCATGACTCTGCTCTTTTTGTTCATTGTACTTCGTCAGGTCGCACATTACTCTCTCTTTATACTGATGACATGATTATTACAGGGGATGATATAAGCGAAATGGAAGAATTGAAACTTCATTTGACTCGTGAGTTTGAAATGAAAGATTTGGGTCTTTTGCGTTATTTTTTGGGACTTGAAGTAGCTTATTCTCCTTGTGATTATCTTCTCTCACAATCCAAATATATTGGTGACATTCTAGAGCAAGCTCATTTATTTGACACTCGCATTGTGTATACTTCGCTTGAGATTAATGCTCGGTACTTATCGACTGATGGTGTTTCCTTGCCAGATCCTTCTTTATATCATACTTTAATTGGTAGTCTAGTATATCTAACCATCACTAAATCTGACATTGCTTATGTTGTACACATTGTTAGCTAGTTTGTTGCTTCTCCCACTTTGGTACATTGGGGAGCTATACTTTGCATCCTTCGATATCTTCGAGGTACCCAGTTTCATAGTCTTCTTTATCCTTCCACTTCTATATTAGAGTTGCGTGCTTATTCAGATACAGATTAGGGTGGTGATTCTACAGTTCGTAAGTCCATCACAGGATTTTATATGTTCTTGGGAGATTCTCTTATATCTTAGAAGAGTAAAAAGTAAAATATTATCTCTCGTTCTTCTATCGAAGCAAAATATCGTGTTATGACCTTTACTACTACTGAAATTGTTTGGTTACGTTAGTTATTTGTTGATATGAGTATTTTCTCTCGAACCATACTCCTATACATTGTGACAACTCTAGTGTCATTCAAATTACTCACAATTTTATTTTTCATGACGCACTAAACATATCGAGATTGATTGTCATCTCACTCGACATCACTATCAGAATGACACCATCACTTTGCCATTTATCTCATCTTCTATGCAAATTGTAGACTTGCTCACCAAGGCACATTCCACTGCACGTTTTCAGTTTCTAGTTAAAAAACTCTCAATGTTTTCTATTAAAGCATTGTGAGTTTGAAACGGGATGTTAGTATATAATAAAAAATTATTTATATAGGGATAGAATTTGTCTAGGGTAGAATTAGTCTTTTAAATTTGTCTATATATATCTCCTTTTCATATGTAAATCCTAAATTTTATGAATATAATCTGGCCCTCATTTATTTTCTTCTTTCTCTTGTCTCTCTCTTCTCCTCTTTATATCGATTTTAGATTATATTTGTATTATTTTTATAAATATAATTGAATGAATGCAATCCTTATGTACTTTAAAAATAAAATAAATATTACACTAAACATTATTCATTTCAGATGACATCTCATTTCTGCATTTTTATTCAGCAAAGTTATAACAAAAGAGCAGAACAATTAAGAGCTACAGGGAATCCATCTGTGGTCCATTCCCTACTAATTAAAAAAACATTATTTTCTATTATAATAATAATTCATTAGATGACTAACTCATAGAGTAAGCTTAATAAAGCATAAATAACTGTATTACTGATAACAAAAGAGCAGTAGTAGAAGAACAATTAAGAGCTACAGGGATCCATCTGTGGTCCATTCCCTACGAATTAAAAAAACATTATTTTTTCTATTATAATAAATAATTCATTAGATGACTAACTCATAGAGTAGCTTAATAAAGCATAAATAACTGTGTTACTGACAGGTCCAGTGCTTCTCCATGTGGCTGGCTCTATACTCTCCTTCACCAGGTGGGCAAAGTCGATGTTAGAAAGCTGGAAGCTGACAGGCCTGTGGATCCCGTTTACAATAATGTCCTACAACAAACAACAGATGAAAGAATCATCCAAAGGCAGACACGAAATGCGATAAAGTTTGTTGCAACAGGACTCTCAGATCGCACACTTTTTCTACTTTATTCTGATTCTGCAGCCATCATGTGCCCTTGCTCTCTTGTGTCCATTTCTCTGTTCAGAAACAATGCATTGTAGAACCAATGAGTTCAGTCAGGGTTTTAAGAACAGTGTTTGCACTTAACAAAAGCATCAGAATGCCACTTATCCACTGAGGTCTTTCTTATTCTAGGCAATAGTGGAGGTGCTATAGTTAACAAATGGTTCCTGGTTTCAGTTTCATGGTCAATCCACTCAAAAGACTCTAATTTGATTGAATTAAAGGAAGCCATTGGTAAGAGAGAAAGCTTCCCTAATATCTGCTTGTTCAGAGTTAAATGCAGTCAAAAAGAAGTTAACAAAGCATTCTAAAGTAAAGATATTAAAGATATCAGTTCAGTAGGCAATGTGGGTTTTGCTTACCCTACAATACATCTTTTGAAAAATCTTTGTGTATTTGTGTGGAAGGGGCGGTTAGGCAATCGGAGTTATTCGACAATTTGATGGAAAATTAGCCCGAATCAATTGCTTCAAGAAGAGCATGTTGATGTTTGAAGATTATGAAGAACACTCCGTAAATAAAAAGGATCAGAGCACATGTGCATTCATAGGTTTCGCTGTCGAGTTGGCTTAATGTCTTCTGAGATGTCCACATCCTGATCTTTTCCTAATGTAAGTATCCTTTTACGGACTCCAATTGTATGCGCTTCGAATTACTTATAACGAAATTTTCGTAAGAACTTAAGCGTTTTTTGTTCATTTTACATTTTTATTTTCAGAATCATATTTTAATTTTTAATTTTTTTCATTCTCCAGTTTTTAGAAACGCTATATTTTTTCTGAAAAATAAATGAAAATGCAATCACATGTTTTCAGAAAATATTTTCTATAGAAATAAAATGAAACAGACTGGAAAATACAAACCAAACGCCTCTAATAATAATCTTAAGTTAGGACTACAATTTTTTTTTTTTTTTGGGGGTTCATTTAGATCCTCAACACTACGTAGGAGCCGCCATGAAATGATGACATACAAACTGTTCCATGTTCTAATTTGACGGCGATGTGCAGAGATCTCTCCACCTCCATCACTGCAAACTCCAGACCAAGATGCGAGATTGAAGGGGGAAAGCCTCCACGTTTACGTAGAATTCTCCACTGTTGAGTTGATAGCGAGGTGCCGCCCACCAACTGCCTGCTATTATACAATTCTCACTAGTTGCACTGCAAGAGTTCTTCTTGGTGCATAATTTAAAGCTGCCATTTTGGATCCCTGCGTGCTTCTTCTCGCATCCTTCGCCTTCGATCGATGCCATTTTGATGAGAAGCGGCCTCCTTTTGGATCGGAGTCGTTGTGAAATCCAGGAGTGAGCGAGTGAGAAGGGGATGGAAGCGAGGATGAGAAGGTACGCGCCGCCGCAAGGTAGTCCGGAGAGAACCAAGGTTTGGACTGAGCCGCCGGCGAAGCACCAAGCTCAGCAGCAAGGGAGGAAGGTTGCGGTGGTGTATTACCTTTGCAGGAATCGCCACCTCGAGCACCCGCACTTCATCGAGGTCCCTCTCTCTTCCGCCGACGGGCTCTTCCTCAGAGGTAAAAAATCAAACTTCCATTTGGAGGGCTCGATTTTGGGGGGTTTTTTTATTTGTAGCGGCGTTTTCCGTTTGGGCAGATGTAATCGATAGGCTCAATGTGCTGCGAGGGAAGAGGATGGCCGCCATGTATTCGTGGTCTTGCAAGAGGTAAGGATTCGTGGATTGTTTAGAATCGGAAGAACCCTACCGTAGGTTTGAGTGGCGATCTGCTGCAGGAGCTACAAGAATGGATTTGTGTGGCATGACCTTTCTGAAGATGATCTGATCCTGCCGGTGCAGGGCAACGAGTATGTGCTCAAGGGGTCGGAGATCTTGGATCAAACACCTCCAGGTAATCCATGGATTTTTACTCTCTGTCTCTCTTTCTCTCTAGGGGTTGCTGGATGAATGGCGAAATTTATGATTGGATTGAATGATTTTATGCTCGATTCTAGATCGGAGAGATCACGATTCAAGCAATGCAAAGATCCAGAATCTGAAGATCAACAGCTCTATGGAAGAACAACCTCTTAGCTACAAAAGCCAAGAAGCTTCCTTTTCGCCTTCCTCAGCCGTGGTTCTGATCAAGGAGGCAAAGCTTCCTCCTCCCTCTCCCCGAGAAGGCGACCTCTCCCCCTTCACTCACAGCCACAGATCAGACTCCTCCGGCAATGTTTCGCCGGAACCCTGCAGGAGAACTTCCCTACGGAGTGAAATCAGCTCCCCTAAGCCGGCAGAGCACAGTGTCCGCAAGCTCTTTGGGGTTGCCCAAGATGCTTCGACTCAAACCGAATTCACAGGGAGGAGAAGGAATGGATTGAGTACCAGGACGACTGGTGTCTCAACTGATGATAGTCCTTTAGAAATTTGCTACAATGCAACGGAGGAATCCGAGATTGCTAAATCCGAGAGTTCTCCATCAAGTACTTTATCTTCATCCGGAAAGACGAACACACTCGAATCCTTGATACGAGATGAAGTAAGCTTAAGGAACAACCGGAATGTGGAGGGAGAAGAAGTTTCCCTCCCAACTGTGTCAAAATTTAAAGCAACAAACATGCTGATCCATCTGATTACCTGTGGGTCGATCTCTGTGAAAGACAACTATGGCATTGGCTTTGCACCGGACTATAAACCAAGACTCGCCGATACAAAGCTCACTCCTCCAATGCTTTCTACTTCCATGATTCTTGGAGAGATCAGTTTCTTGCCGGAGGGCCAAAGAACAATAGTCCCGAGGCTGAACAAGAAGAAACATTTCAGTGGGAGCATGGTCGAAACAAACAAGTTCAAAGAGGGGCGACAAGAAGGAGTTCTTAAGCTAAAGCGATCATCTTCCTTCAATGAGGATAGGTACATTGCTGATTTACTAAACTGATCATAAACATGAAGTACTGACTTTGGCTCAAAATCTCGAGAACATTATTGCTCGATGGGATTGTATTAGATTTATGTAGACTAACAATTCCCTAACGCATAGGAGCTACAACATGCCTTGTTCAAGAAGGGAGAGCGAAAACAGGGGAGAGCCATCTCAACTGAAGTGTCTCCCTAAGACTACCAAAAACACATCCAACAGGAATTTCGTGTCGGGTGAGAATGCGGCAAAGACATCCCCCATTTCAGATGCAAGGAAGTCCTCTGCAGGGCTGGACATTTCCAGGCCTTCCCCTCCCCATTCTTCAACCGATAAAAGTAAAAGATCAACAGAGTTCGACCTAGTTAAGGGCTCATCCACTGAGTTAGAATCTTGCAGAGAAGTCAAAGAGAAGGTGATCAAGATTGAAGAAAGTTGAGTCATATTGATTGTTTTCCCTGTCACTTGTCACTGAACCTTTTTTTGGTTTTGAATTTCTTTCTTTCAACTTTGATTTGGTTTATTCTTGCAGGCTTACTTCCGGAGCTAGGGTTATAATACTATCAAGATCCCAATGCGATGAGAATGAAGATCTTTGACATCAGTTAGCAATTGTGGAGCATTTAAGTTCTTGTAAGTACCATCCGTTCAACACTATATCCCTCTACTTATTCGAGTTATTTCAGTAGTTTCGAGCTGCTTTCTTGTACCAACCAGCAGGTAATGCCATTGTTCCATTGATACATTCATCTAGATTTCCTTGAAGATTAGATAGCTTTTCTCTACATTTCAGTGACTTGATAATTCTGTTCGTCTATTTCGATACACTTGGTAGAACAAAAAAGCAACTGATCATACTATTCAAGTAGGTGATTTACCACAGAATACTTGGCTTATGATAGCGACTTTCTTCACCAAACACCTTGCTCCTAGTCTTACTTGCTGAGATACCGTTATCGGTATATGCTATGGTGCCTTGCTCCTAGTCTTACATTGCCGAGATACCATTATCGGAATATCATTCGGTGTTTTTCCAACGATATTTGTGGCGGTTTAGGAAAGAAAAGGAACTCAAATCTTTCCAATTTTGTTTTCAACATATTCATATTTATGAGCTTCTTGACTTGAATAATGCTCATAAATCTATTGATTCAATACCAATCTCAGTTGCTGAAGTAGCAGTGGAGATATTGATGCTACAGAAGGAGACTTTAAGAAGCTGAAGATAGATAATTGGTCTTTGAGTTTTTTTAATGTGTTTTTATGTTTGCTATTTACTGTAATTTTGAACTTATTTTTGCTATTCCATTTTTATTTGTTCAAGCAAATAATCGTACATTAAATTGTAGCATTGATATATAATTATTTCATTGGTTAATTGTTAGAATATATAGTGCATTCTCCGTCTAAATTTTGACTAAATTTTAGGGTTTTCTTTCATAATTTTTTCTCTTAATTTTGTTGAATAAAAAAAATTAAAAAAACATCTATTATTTTTATTATCATTAACAGTATGTATTTTTTAAAAAATCAATAGAATGTAATATTATATCAATTTAGATTAAAACTATATAATTAGGTCAACCTTGATCAGCACTAAAATATAGTAGTTAGTTAAATTATTTTAATTTTAATCAATTACTTTATCTTTATCATTTTAATTAAATTTATTTAAATTAAAATATTTTTAATTAAACCTGCTTTGATAATATTTGATCAAATTAAATTAGATTAATGATTGAATTATAATAATTATAACTGATATTTGAAGATGACTTTTAAAATACTTTTTATTATAATTATTTAAATTAATATTATGCGAGTGGCAGTCAAAATTATTAATATGAGAATAATATTTTTTAATAAGATATGAAATGTGTTTTTGATTTTTTTAAAAAATAATAAAAATAATATTTTTTTAATCATTGTTCTGAGACACCATCTGAGACCATGTCCGCGGTGCCTAAGCGTTAGGGCAACTCCAACTGAGCACCATCCCATCAAAAATGGTATCATTTTGATACCATTTATCTCCAAACGGTCACCAAAATTTCACACCAAATTTGGTGTTGCTACGGTACATCACCAAAAGTTGGTGTTGCACTGTAGCAACACCAAATTTGGTGATATTAATATTTTATTAACATAATTAATAAATATAATAAATATCATACTATATAATAATAAATAGAATATGTATTAACATATATTATATTACTAATAAATATCATTAATAAAAATTAATTTATAATAAATATTTTTTCCCTAAGTATTTAATAATATTAATTATTTATTATAAATATAAATTAAAAAAATATAATAACATATTTTAATTTTATTAAACATAGTTTATTTATAAGCATATTTTAATTACAATTAAATTTATAAATTATATCACTAATTTAAAAAAATATATAATAAAATAATTAAAAATTTGATATGCATAAATATAAATACATCATCTATTATGTTGACATACAAAATAAAAATGACACTTGACACAAAATCAAAATATTACTAATAATCACTTAAATACATAGGTAATACAACACACATAAACTTAAAAACATTCATAGATACATAAAAACCATACTAAGATATTTAAACCTAACAAATAACTACAAATAAAACACACAAACTTAAAATAACTTCAATAATATTACAATACTAATATTCCGGAAAATCACTCCCCGTTCCACTCAAATAATTATGATATTGGCTGTAAAAATGCGCAGGATTCTGATTTTATAATATCTTTTAAAATATATTTACGCCCGAATAATTATGTAATAAATATTAAAAATAAAAATCATATTTTTTTATATATTAATTTGATGTAATTTTTTTAAAAATATTAAATATAAATGAAATATTAATTTTAAATATAATAAATATATTCAAAATGATTACTTAGCTCGATAATTAAATTATGAATAAATGAATAAGAAAAAATAGAATATTCTATGGAATATTCTTTTTGGTGTGATTTATAGTGTGAATGGGTTGGAGTTGAAATAGTATTTGGTGTTGAAATTGTACCATTTTGGTGTGAAAATGACACCAAATTTGGTGTTAGTGGTTGGAGATGGTCTTAGGCGGTGGATGACCGATTACTTGCCGTGTCTAACTAGTCTTTTTAAAACACGATTAAGGACTAAGATGGTTAAGAATTACGTAATAATTATTTACTTTATTTTATAATTTTTATAATTTGTTTCTTAATTTTGCTTATTTTTATTATTTGATTTGTTTTGATTTAGTTTGATAGTAGTATCTTTTTAAGCATGATATACCTAAATTATAAAAGACTAAAAGAATCATTTCTTTAACTATATATTTTTTTCGATTGTGTGAAAAATTGGATTACTTTTAAAAGGATAAATACTTAATTACTTATACTTATTGTTTACGGTACTAACTACTAAATATTAAATATCTAAATATGTATTCGATATGGGAATTTTTTTTTAAAAAAAATCCCACTCCCTAATATAAAAAATATTAGATAGTGAAAAGAGGATGTTAGAAAGAAAAAAAATAATAAAAACTCTCACAAAAACTTTCAAGGGGAATGAACCCAAAGGAACTTTTCAATTAACTATTTTTGTCTTATTTTACCATTCAATGAATATTAATATTTTTCTTTACTATAGATCCATACAAAAGAAAATAATAAATTAGATACTAAAAGGTTGAATAATTTAGTCCACATTTAATTTAATGTCAAGATCCTAAATAAAAAGAGAAGTTAAAAAGAAGTTAATGTGCTACTTGCTAGTAAATTAACTATGATATAAGAATGAATTTTTGATAGTGGAGATAAAGATGTTAAGATAAATATTAATTAAGAGAATTTCATAAAGAAGAAGAAATGTTGGAGAAATATGAAAATGAATTAGGGATATATTATTATACGTGTTAACTATGGATATTATGATTATGCCTATTTTATATTTTTATTATTTTTAAATATTATATGTTTTTTATAATTATTTAAAATATAAAAAAATCTACTTAAATGCCACTTAGGTGGTCGAATAAGACACCTAAGCATTAAGCGACAGATGACCCGTCTACCACATAGTACTTAACAAAACACGGCATTTAAGCTCCCCAATTTTATTTTAATTTTTACTCCGAATAGTCAAATTTGCAGTGATCCTGTTTGAATAGGTAAAGATTAAAAATAAATAAATATTTTTTTTAGAAAAATATAATATTTTAAATATTTATAAAACGCACGTTTTAATTTAATAGAATGCCGAGGCATTTTTAAAAATCGTTTAAATATCCGTGACTCGTCCGTGTACGATAACCTGCCTTATCTCGAACACCTCACGTGATCCGTTTCGTCTCCTCGTCGGCAAGCGGTAACTGTGGATGCATGCCACTGTTGATGCCGTTAGGCATGTGGTCCATAATTTGACGTTTAACAAATAATATTGAGTGGATGTCCTTAAAGAATCCGTACAGATGTCTTCATTTATAGTTATATCGCTCAATGAATACACTACGTTTATTAACATTGACATAACGTTTAAACGTTGACATTTTTAAAACGTTCAATCTTTGAACGGTTCATCCTATTATTTTATATAACAATATAATAAGATATGTGATCTCAATTAATAAGACATCAATCAAATAGAATCATATCTCTGCTCAAGTGATTGGGCATTATAATTTTTTATATTACCCAATTAATATTTATTTTAATTAATATTGCGATGCCGGAATTGATTCAGAAATTTATTTTAATCATCAGTCTATCCAATGAGGAGAGACTACTAACATCACAGTTATAGCTCGCTAAGGACATTCACATCACAATTATTTGTTAAACGTTATAACATTTTCACCCATCAAACATTATGAATTCACATATCATATATTTTTATTTAATAAATATATATATATCTATATTATAGTATTATTTTTATTTTTTCACAATCTTAATATTAATATTTATTATTTAAAAATTTTTACATGTACATATTATATTAATATATTCATTCTCTCTTATAAAAATAAAATTATATTTATTTAATATAAAATAAAAAAATTAATAAATATATGAGAGAATGAATATGTTAATATAATATGTACATGTAAAAATTTTTAAATAATAAATATTAATATTAAGAATGTGAAAAAATAAAAATAATACTATAATATAGATATATATATATTTATTAAATAAAAATATATGATATGTGAATTCATAATGTTTGATGGGTGAAAATGTTATAACGTTTAACAAATAATTGTGATGTGAATGTCCTTAGCGAGCTATAATACGTGGATATTATGAGTATGAGACCTAGGGGTTAAAATATGATAAAATTAATATACTCGTCCTCCCTAGGCATTAGCTATAATATTCGTGTAGGCCGATTTTGTCGGGCCTCACGGGCTGGATTGGATGGTAAGGCATCTGATCGATTTCGTCGAGGTTACAGATTCGAGGGTCGTCAGTTGCACACGGGAATAAAATCCTAGTCCGCTAGCATTAATTTCCTCGACCCCAGGTGCCTCACCACACTAGTGATAATCATGATTTGTCTCTTTCTAAGATGGATTATCGTGATTTACCTTCCTCTAAGACGGATTGACGGAGACGTTGGCCAACCTGATAGTTTGATGTGAGTAGCCTGATTGAGCAATGGAGACCAACCATTCATCTTTCTCGACCACAATGTCGGCGAGCACCGGCGGCGCCGATTACGCATTGTCGGAGATGGCGAAGGAAGCCCGCCTAGCGATGATGGAATTGGCCAACATGATCTCCGTTCCGATGGCGCTCAACGCCGTCGTCCGCCTCAACGTCCCCGACGCTGTCTGGCAGTCGGGCCTCAACGCCCCTCTTAGCGCGGCCGAGATCCTGGCCCTTCTCCGTCCACCGCCTCCCCCTTCCTCCGACCCAGAGGTCCTCCAGCGCCTCCTCCGCCTCCTCGCTTGCTACGGCGTCTTCGCCGAGACCCGCTGCGCCGCCACCGGCGCCCGCCGCTACGCCCTAACCGCGGTCGGCCGAACCCTCGTGCCCTCCTCCTCCGGAGGGGAGTCCTACGCCGCCTACGTTCTCCAGCACCACCAGGACGCGCTGGTCCGAGCGTGGCCGCGGATCCACGAGGCATTACTCGATCCCACCGGGCCGGAGCCCTTCGCCCGTGCCAATGGCGGCGTGCCTGCCTACGTGTACTACGGAGGCGACCGGGAGGCTAACGCACTGATGCAGCGAGCCATGCAGGGGGTGTCAGAGCCGTTTATGGAGACGCTCCTTGATGGGTACGGCGCCGCTGGTTTCGGCGGCGATGTCCAGACCCTAGTCGACGTCGGTGGGAGCTCCGGTTCCTGCCTCCACATGATCATGCAGAGGTTCCCTAACATCAAGCTAGGCATCAACTTCGATCTGCCGGAAGTTGTCAACGCGGCGCCTCCGCTCCCTGGTGAGTCCTCTTTCCTTTGCTTCGATTCCTGGCTCATCGACGCCATCCCGATTTAAACCTGCTTATCTGTGACCCAATTCGGTATCAAGATTTAACATTGGCCAATCAAAATCCTAAAAAGCTTGTAATGGTTCAGGAGTGAAGCATGTCGGTGGCGATATGTTCCAATCCGTTCCGGCCGGAGATGTCATCTTCATGAAAGTAATTAACACTTCCAAAACTTGCAATTTACATTTGTTCGTCACAATTTAAGATATTTTCCTTTCGTTTCGAGGAGAAAAATCAAATCTTTCTTAATTACGCAGTGGGTGCTGACTACATGGACGGATGAGGAGTGCACTTCGATACTGAGGAACTGCTACGAGTCGTTGCCGGAAGGCGGCGGCGGGAAGGTGATCGCCTGCGAGCCGGTGCTGCCTGAGGAGACGGACAACAGCCGGAGGACGAGGGCGCTGCTGGAGGGCGACATATTCGTGATGACCATCTACAGGACGCAGGGAAGAGAACGCACTGAGGAGGATTTCCGCCGCCTAGGCGTGGCCGCCGGATTCTCCAGCTGCAGCGCCGTGTATCTGGATCCTTTCTACACCATCCTCGAGTACACCAAGTGAGGTCAGAAATCTGGACTAATTTCATCTCTTTTGGAATTAATGAGCAACTCTTCCTTGCATTAGTTGTTCCTGTTACTGCATCTACCAATTCTTTGGGCCAGTGAACAGTGAGTAATGCCTTAGAGAAATAATAACTAGCTCTCGATGGGTGAATGAATTGAGTAGTTCTTTATTTTTCACATTGTCATATCAAAGAACATCTTCCATTTAATCCTTCATAATCAATAGTTCATTAAAAACAATTTTGCTGCGATGTCTTCTTCATGAAAATATTTATGATGAATCAAATTGATTAGGAAGTGTGAACTCTAGCAGTACTGAAGATGATCTTGCTCGAGATGGAGTCTGGCTCGCACTAGCTGCTAGGGGAAGACTCGAGGGATCAAGATTCCTTTACCCGTCTCACTCTTTTAGAAGCCAGTGCACTATTTGATTATAAGAAAGTTGACACCTTAGCGGGTCTTATGGTCATCTTAAAGGATGCCAAAGATGCTTATGTATTTTGTACTGCCAATTTAGAGGCTATAATAATATATTGTTTAGTGTCTTTTACTGTGTGTGTGTTTGGTTGGAGGCATCCTGCGGATCCCTATGCATTGACACAACAATGGGTAAGGCAGCATGTTGAATCTCATATTCTTCCTCCATGTACTTGTTGGGCATGGTATGCATGACAAAGAACCACAAGGAAACAATTGCAGAATGTTCTTGAACTGTTTCCACTGTGTATTCTTCTTTGTGTCTCCTGTTTCCTTAGTTATCTTTATAACTCTAAGGAATTAGATTAAATGAACTTGCAGGATTTGTATTTTACCTGTAAACCTCACCTATAAGCAGTTTTTAACTTCAGGAGAGACTGAATTATGCCAACTTAGTTTTGGTGCAAGTCATTTCTCAAAGTTTTTCTTCTTCTTTATTATTTATTTATGCACATGGGCTCAAAAGCCAAAACAAGGAAGGGGCAGATTTCAGAGTTGGCACAGTAGTGCAACTCCAACTTGCCAAGAAAACCTAATAGTTGCACATGCATGCCATGTTCCCTCATTGGTCTTCCACTCACAACCACTGCTACAGTATCCATCTTCGTATCTTCAGTATCTGAATTAGTTTGTTCATAAGCACTCGATGCCACCTCAAGTCAAGCCAACCATGAGGAGTGAACTATAACTTTCACCATGAGTCGAGAGGGACAAAGATTCTAAGCTCAAATGATGTGCAGAGGATTTTTCTCCACTGTCATGTGAAACTAAGGCACCAGCAGAGTCACTTAACATGATGTTCATAAATTTGCTGTGTTTGGTTCAAAGAATGACTACTCTGTTTTTTTATCTATTATGGAATAAGTGTTCTTATATATATGAATTAATGGTTCACATGAATAATTATTTTATTTTCGTGAATTTTTATAGAATATTTTTTTTATATTTGCTTATAAAATTAAATTGTTGTTCAAATCATACGTGAAAACGATTAACTGTTCGTAAGTATAAAATGATAGATTAGTGATAAGTACTGCTTGATTTAGTTCATTAAGTGGAATAAGTATATGGAATTTATAGAAATATAAATAATAGCAATCAAATTTTATCCCGGTGAAGTTGGTTATATTTATCTCTTATTATAACATTATTTATATTTTAATAAATTTTATCTTATTTTATTTTTATTAATTGAGTATTTTTTTAATCTGATTTAAATATTTATTATAATTTTATATCGTCTAGTTAAAATATTTATTAATAATCTAAGTATACAAGTATTAAGTTAAATAATGAGGAATAAGTCCAAAAGAGTTAAATACCTCATTCAACCCTTTTGGTCTGTTTGACTCAACTGGCCTAGCTTGGTTGGATGGGATCATGGGAACTCGACTGGCCTAGCTTGGTTGGTTGGTTCACATCTCGGTCAGATTGGTTTATCTGACCCTCGACGATTCTTTTGATCTATTTGACCTGCCCTTCCCATGGAGTTCTCCAATTTTAACATGTTAGCCGTCCAAGAAATCTCAACCTATCAGATGAAGTGGGATGAATTAGGCAGGTTGGATATTCCGTTTACCTATCAGTTTGATTTGATTTGATTTAATTTTTACTTGAAATTAAATTTTACGAGTTTCAGAGTTTCATCGCTTTATTTTTCATGCTCATGATTGACACAAAAAAACAAAAAGGCTGCCATGAGAATTCAATGAGAAGACTATTCCTTAAGAGTGGTTGAGTGCTTGAACAGGAGCTGAAAAAAAAAAACTATAGGTGCAAATTTTTAGATGAATTTAATATTTTGTTTCGAACCTTTCAGTAGTTAAATCATTACCTAACCTCTCGATGCAGACAAATGTGATGTATCGATGAAATCGTACATAATGGAGATAAGGTTTCAAGAGAGCATATGCTTTAAGAGTAGGTAAGTGGCAACAACAGCAAAACATAGCAATATTATTCAATCTACACACTTAAAGACGAGCAAGGTGCTGAACACACTTAGAGATAAGAGAAACATGACAAACATGTTACGACACATAATCTTTTTCTTTTTGCTCTCTTATTTTTTTTTTTCAGAAAGCTCAGTCCCTGGTCTTGAATGGAATTGCCCTGATCACTATCTGGTGGTAAACGGCAGCAAGAGCAGCTCCAATGAATGGCCCAACCCAGAAGATCCACTGCCAACACACAAAACATTAGTAAGTGATCATCATTTGTCCCAGAAGTAAGATCAGAATAGAAAAACAGGTATCTTACATGGTCATCCCAAGCATGATCCTTGTTGTAGATAATTGCAGCACCGAGGCTCCTTGCAGGGTTGATGCCAGTCCCAGTGATGGGGATGGTAGCCAAGTGAACTAGGAAGACTGCAAAACCAATAGGCAAGGGTGCAAGGATCTGCACGAGTTTCACAATTTTAATTCATTATTCTGAAAAAAACAGAAAATCTAATTCACATGTTCAAGGATTTGACAGGGAGTACTTACAGGGACATGGGAGTCCCTAGCACTCCTCTTGGCGTCTGTGGCAGAGAAGACAGTGTAGACGAGGATGAAGGTGCCCACGATCTCTGCACCAAGGCCATCACCCTTGGTGTAGCCATGAGCCACAATATTAGCTCCTCCTCCGTTGTTCTCGTACACCCCCTTCTGGAACCCCTTCACGACACCTGCACCGCAGATGGCGCCGAGGCACTGCATCACCATGTAGAACAAGGCCCTGGTCAGGGACAGCTTCCTCGCCAAGAACAGCCCAAAGGTCACTGCCGGGTTGATATGGCCCCCTAGCAAATTTCAAATTTGTATGTTGAGGTATGTACTCAAATGCTCTGTCTCTAAACTAGTTGAATTTGAAACTGATTAGTTTAAAACTTGTTTGTTCTTCACCTGAGATACCAGCAGTGCAGTAGACCAAAGCAAAGATCATGCCGCCAAAGGACCAGGCGATGCCCTGGATGCCCACAGTGGAGCACCTGGAGTTGGACTTGACGACCCCCATGACGGTGAGGATGCTGATGTAGAGGAAGAGGAAGGTGGCCACGAACTCTGCGATCCCAGCCCTGTAGAAGGACCATGAGCTGAGCTCACCTGGCTCGAACAAGGGAGCTGCTGGTGGCTCAGTGTAGTCCTTGTCCCCCTGTGCTGCAGTCCCGATTGGCTGCCTCTCCGAGAACTTGTTGGCTCCCAGTCTCACATCCTCCTCCTTCCCTTCCATCTCTTCTTCTCCCAGCCAAGGAAACTGAATCCCTCAATCAAAGCTTGCAAGGGAAAGGCAAGTAGCTGCCTTGTGCCAAGAGAAAGTGCTGCCTTTATAGACTCGTACAATAGCATAATGAATAAAAAAAAAAAATAAATAAATAAACATATTTTACTTTATGTGTTGTCACTAACATTATCTTCTCGGTGCATGATTAATGTCATGATGCAAGTTTAACCTTTAATTAAATTACAAATGAGCCTGGATTTGTGGGCGGCCCGCAGTTGGTCTACCTTATCCGGCCACAACAAATTATTTAGTGTTTAATCTCATGATTAATACTTCTTTCACTTCTTTCTTCAAGCCTAAATGGCTTAAGATCTATGAGCTTGTGTTGTGCAACTTAATGAAACATGATATCTTAGCTCATTCATAGTCAACTCTGTGAAAGTGTGAACTCTGCACTATAAACTTGAATGAATTATCCTGTGCTACCATGCATTTACCATCACAGATGAATTTTTGATACTGTCTGAAGCAAAGTTGAGTCTTCATGACAATGATATGACCTGATGGACCATCGGGCACTTGTCTTCTTCACGATTTGAGAGGTCGGTTATAAAAAATTGAGCTTGGAACTCATCAGCACTGAGCCGACCTCGCCAACCGTGAATTAGTTTTTTCTACGTGTGAATTATTGAGAGGTGGCGGTGAGGAGCGTTGAATAGTTTAAGAGATGCCCTGGCCGCTCCTCTGTTTCTGGCCACAAGAAATCCTTTGGGCATTGACAAAGTATGCTGTTGGTTGCTTCGTATGACGAAAGCATTGTGTATATTTCCACCGAGAGGACGCTACCTATTGTAACATTCATATCATGTTTTTTAAATACAATATTTATCTTAATTTTTTAAAAAAATTGATACATTAATTATTCTTTCTATTCTCTAAATTTAAATTTTATAAATAATAATTTTTTAAATTTAAAAATATAATACATTCTCTAAACGTTAAAATATTATTTAATTAAAAAAAAATAAATTATAGAAAAGTTGATGTATTTTATAGTGAAAAGTACATGTTCAAATTTAATAAAGTAGTTCTTTTATTTTAAATTTTAAATTTTGGATAGAGAATTTGGTGTAGATACTCTAAGTGTTTTTCTTAATTATTGTGATTTTTTTTGTTGGTTCTTTTATGAACACACTTTAGAGCACATTAGATAAATCTATGGAAAAACTAGTGATTCTGCATCAAGACTTATGAAGGAAAAACATTAATGAGTTGGAAGCTGAGTTGACTATGCTCGCCAATTGAAACACAAGGAGCAAAGGAGAGTGAGAATGACGCTGGAGTGCCAAGACGATGCCACTCCGATGCTCAAGTATTATGGAAGCGATAGAGAAAATCAAAGAAATAGGCTAGTAGGAGTTACTGTTTAATTGCGTACTTGTAATATGCTCCTCTTCTCTTTTTTTAGTGTTCTGTACCATATCCCTATATTAATGATGTATCTATCGTGATAAGATAGATGACATACGTATCTCACGATCATCAGTATGACATGTCATGTCATGGGTAGAGACATAGGGGAGCAAGGATAGGGAATAGTATCCTACGTGTTCTAACAAACTGGATAATGTGACAGTAAACACTAAGTTTTCTAAAGGGTTGATATTTTTCTGGTAGGTCGGCCCATGAACCCTAAGATGGTTAAGCTTTTGGGTTTGAAAGGGACTTAATATTCGAAAGGATAAACAAGAGTGTCGCATCATCGGGGTCTTGAGATAAAGCCCATTCATTTGGCTGAATGACTATTCGACAGGTTGGTAATGTCGATCAACTCGATCAAGAACTCCCATCCTACACTGCCTCCTATTTTCTGGAACATAGATGGTGAAGTGGGTCGTTCAAGATAGTACACTGCTCCATTTGGGGGAGTACATTGTTAAATGCTTAGGAGCGTATGTTGCTCCTCTCGAGAACATCCGCTTATAGATGTGCACCTCTCCATTCGAGAGAGTCTTCTCGACACCTGACTAGGGGATAGTCTGCTGCTCCATTCAAGGGGAGCATGGTGCTTCACTCGGGAGCGCCTAATGCTCCACTCAGGGAGCACATCTAGGAGCGATTGGGGGTGGTTCTGCTTGGAGATATAATATTTAAAGTGAAAACAATACAAATATAATTTAAAATTAATGCAAAGGGAAGGAGAGAGATATAAAAGAAAGAAGAAAATAAACGACGGCTAGATAATTGAATTCATAAAAGTATGATATATATGTATATATATATATATAGAGAGAGAGAGAGAGAGAGAGAGAAATGCTATGTTGCGGACCGCGTATATATATATATATATGTGTGTGTGTGTGTGTGTGTGCCAATTGTATTACAATTGGCACATACAATTCGTCCCGACTTCTCGACACCAACGGCGGCCTTCGGCCGCCGCCCTCGAACAAAACTATAACCCGGGGAGGGGTGCAATGAACCCTAGGGGGTAGGGTGTATCCGTCGGGTACGGGTGAACCCGTTGCAGACGCTCCCGAGCCTCCGGTGGCCGATCAGGCACATGACCTGTGACTTCTCGACACCAACGGCGACCTTCGGCCGCTGCCCCCGAACAAAACTATAACCTAGGGGGGTGCGATGAACCCTAGGGGGTAGGGATGAACCCGTCGGGAATGCTCCCGAGCCTTCGGTGGGCGATCAGGCTTGCCTGATCGGTCACGAGACCGATTAGGCGCCAGTCCGCACGCGGTCCGCAACATAGCATTCTTGTGTGTATATGCACAAGTAATAATAAATTTAAAAGACTAATTTTACCCTAGACAAATTCTATCCTTATATAAATATTTTTTTATCATATACTAATATCCCCTCTTAAACTCACGATGCTTTAACAGAAAACATCGAGAGTTTGTTAACCAGAAACTGAAAACATGCAGTGGAATGCGCCTTGGTGAGCAAGTCTGCAATTTGCATGGAATATGAGATAAATGACAAAGTGATGATATCATTATGATAGTGATGTCAAGTGAGATGATAATCAATCTCAATACGCTTGGTGCGTTCGTGAAAAATAGAATTGTGAGTAATTTGAATGACACTAGAGTTGTCACAATGCATAGGAGTAGGGTTTGAGAGAAAAACACTCATATCAGCAAATAACAAATGTAACCAAACAATTTTAGTAGTAGTAGAGTGCATAACACGATATTTTGCTTCGATAGAAGAACGAGAGATAATTTTTTACTTTTTACTTTTCTAAGATATAAGAGAATCTCTTAAGAAAATATAAAATCCTGTGGTGGACTTACGAGTTGTAGAATCACCACCCCAATCTGTATCTGAATAAGCATGCAACTCTAATATAGAAGTGAAAGGATAAAGAAGACTATGAAACTGGGTACCTTGAAGATATCGAAGGATGCGAAGCACAACTCCCCAATGTACCAAAGTGGGAGAAGCAACAAACTAGTTGACAATGTGTACAACATAAGCAATGTCAGATTTAGTGATGGTTAAATATACTAGACTACGAACTGAAGTATGATATAAAGAAGGATCTAGCAAGGGAACACCATCATTCGATGAGTACCGAGCATTAATCTCAAGCGGAGTATCCACAATGCGAGTGTCAGATAGATGGGCTTGCTCTAAAATGTCACCAATATATTTGGATTATGAGAGAAGATAACCACGAGGAGAATAAGCTACTTAAAGTCCCAAAAAATAACGCAAAAGATCCAAATCATTCATTTCAAACTCATGAGTCAAATGTAGTTTCAATTCTTCTATTCCACTTATATCATTCCCTGTAATAATCATGTCATTAGTATAAAGAGAAAGTAACGTGCGACCTGACGAAGTACAACGAACAAAAAGAGCAGAGTCATGCTGACTAGGAAGAAAGCCAAGAGATCCAATTACAATAAAAAACTTGTCAAACCAAGCTCGAGGAGCTTGTTTAAGGCCATAAAGAGCCTTTTTTAGTTTGTAAACTTCCCAGGATTGTGAGTGACACCTGGTGGAGGCATCATGTAGACTTTTTCTTGAAGATCTCCATTTAAAAAAGTATTTTAATAACCATATGCAAAAATAGATCACTGACGAACAGATGCAACTACAATGAGAGTACGGATAGTAACAAGCTTGGAAACTGGAGCAAAGGTTTCCTCATAACCCATGTCATATTGTTGGGAAAATCCTTTAGCAACCAAAAGAGCTTTATACCGCTCAACTGACCAATCAGATTTAGTTTTGATCTTATACACCTATCAAGAACCAATTGCACGCTTCTCCAAAGCAAGAGGAACAAGATCCTAAATACTTGTTTGATATAAAGCAGAAAATTCTTTTGTTATAGCCTACTGTCAAAGAGGGTTAAGAGAAGCCTCTCTATAAGAGGAGAGCTCAAACAATTGGTGAATAAAAGCCAAAAAGAAAGAAAAATAACTAGAATAAGTAGAATACACAAAATCAGGCAATTGAGTAGACTTATGAAATCATTGAGGGTAACGAGGAGGAGGATCCGCTATCAGAGGAGAATTATGGGAAGCAGTAGAAGCAGGGGGATCATCGGGAAGCTGATGAGCAAAATCTGTATGAGTGTCAATCCTGCAAATAACATCATTAGAAAAGAGATGCTAGGGTGGTCTACTTATGAGAAAACATGAAACGACATATCATTAGAGTCTGTGCAAAAGGGATCAATACGAGTGAGATCAGATTTTCTAAGCTTAGAAGTGTTAGAGGGAATGGAATAGAATGGAATGTGTTCAAGAAAAATAACATGACATAAGACATAGAGTTTTTAACTAACTGGATCATAACATCGATATCCTTTTTGACCCTCACCGTAGCCAAGAAAAACACAAAGAAGACTGAGAATGAAGCTTTCTACGTTCAACATGAGGACGGAGGACAAGACATGTAGATCCAAAAACTCTTAAAATAGAATAATCAGGAACATAACCATATAATTTTTCAAAAGGAGATAAACCAAATGTAATAGAAGATAGAATTCTATTGATAGAATGGACTGCAATAAGAATAGCTTCCTCCCAGAACTCGCTAGAAACATATACAGGCAACAAGATAAAACACGCAGTTTCAACAATATGTTTATGTTTTCTTTCAGCAATACCGTTTTATTCAGGAGTATCAGTACAAGAACTTTGATGACGTGTATAATCTGAGACAAGTATTTCAGAAAAAAGATTAGATGTATATTCACCATTCAAATCAGATCGAAAACATTTAATAACAACATTATGTTGAGTTTTTACCATGGCACAAATATATGATGGATACCAAGAAAATCAAAATGATGTTTCATAAGATAGACACAAGTATAGCAAGTACAATCATCAATAAAGGAAATGTAGTAACGGGATCCACCAGGCGTACGAATCAAAGATGAACCCCATATATCAGAATGAACTAATTTAAATGGTGTAAGAGAAACAAAGATACTTCTATAGAAAGGTGAGACAGAGAATTCTAATTTGCAATTATAACAATCTGAAATATCATGAGTTTGTAATTTTCTAAATTTTCTTTAGAAGCTAAGTATTTCAAACGAGAAGAAGAAACATGTCCAAGACGAAAATGCCACAAATAAAAATCAGAAAAAGTAGAGTTTAACCGAAAGGAAGACAAATCAACATTGGATGCTGCAACATCTAGAACTTTTAGTTGTTCTAATACATATAGTCCCCTGTCTACGACCTATCCCAATCTGCTTCTGAGATCGCAGATCCTGCACATAACAAGAAGATGAAGTAAATGAAATTGAGAAACCAGAATCATATAATTGACCAACCGAGATAAGATTCAAAGTAAGATTAGAAATGCGATATACATTAGACAGAGACAAATTAGATGTATAAATAGAGCCAACACCAGTTAATGACATGAGAGAACCGTCTGCAATCATGACCGACACAGAAGGATAAAAATTTATAGATACAAAAAAATTAACATTAAGTGGCATATGATGCGAAGCTTCAAAATCAAAGATCTAGATATTGGAAGGTACACCTGAGGTACCATTATAGGGCAAACCTTTGTGAGAAGAAGTAGACATGACATGTGGATGAGATGCAAGAAACTTTTTAAACTGTTCGGCAAAAGCTGTGGCATTGGATGATTGAGTCCTTCTAGTATTTGTAGGAGGAACTACTGCTGCCATATTGGATGCTCTAAATTTAAAGAATCATTGTTGTGATTAACTATCAGATTTTTATGGAGAAGACAGAATCAATAGTTATATTTTTTAGTCGTCAGGCGAATTTAAAGAACTCAAATTCTCTGTTAGGACC
This sequence comes from Boesenbergia rotunda, assembly GCA_024364735.1. Lineage (NCBI taxonomy): Eukaryota > Viridiplantae > Streptophyta > Magnoliopsida > Zingiberales > Zingiberaceae > Boesenbergia > Boesenbergia rotunda. The sequence goes on along the minus strand of JAGFNQ010006806.1, from coordinate 125,286 downwards.
TTTGCGTCTAGCTAGATTGGGGGGGGGGGTGAATAGCTTCTCTTGGATTTTATCAACAAAATATTAGCCAAAACACACGAAAAAGCTAGACAAAAATAATAACAATGAAAGCAATGTTAACTCCCTTGATTTACTTGATGTCCACCTCCTTGAGGTGACTAATCCAAGGATCCACACCTACATAACCAAGCTCTACTATGCTTTTCTCCTTTTCAAATCAAGCTTGAAGGTGGAGAAACCCTTACAAGATGATCTCTTTCTCTTACAAGATTAGAATGATTTTGGAGGAAGAGATTGAGAGTTTGTAAGCTTGGAGATCTCAGAACGAGCAAGAAAGATCGAGAGCATGGAGTTGTCTTTTTCAAGCTCTGAAATCCATTTTTGTATTACCCTCGACATCAGTCGACTGGTATCATTATCAGTCGACTGATGAGATTTAACGGTCACCATAGATTGTGTCTGATTTTCTGTCGTCAGCCTTCAACGACCACTTATCAATCGACTGGGACCTGACCCAGTCGACTGATCTTTCTGTTTGGGAAGCAATCGATTGATTCCTTTTATCAGTCGACTCAACCATCTGTATTAGTCGACTGATCCTCTCATCAGTCGACTGATACCTCATGAATCTCAGGTTTCGCTTTCCCTTTGCATAGACATAAGCCTTCAAACACCTTCCATCAGCATTGCACCCTTAAGATGCTTCCGAGCCCTCATCACCTTATCCTTGCGCTTGCTTTGAAGTGCTTCCCTCGGCTTTATCATGCTAAGTTTTCTTTTGCCAACTCTTCATACCTGAACTTCCCATTGTACCTGCTTACTCAAGTTTCATGTTAGATCACCAACATTGTCTAACTTAAACTTATTTAACCAAACATTAAAAGTAAATAACGTTTGAAGCATGATTGCACCAACAATCTCCACCGTTCAAAATGTAGCCCTGAGTGCGAGGAACGTTCTCTCAAAGTTTCAAGGTGATCTAACGGTTAAAACTTAAGAAAATATAATTCTTCTACAAATACAGTTTTAAACCAACCATGACATAGAAAATGCTGAAGAAACCTCATAATGATTGGCTTTCAGTCATTTGAAAATCATAAATCTCGACGATGGTATTGCAATCCTTCCAAATTCAAATTTTTTGGTTCGGCAGGACCGTACTCTGATACCATGAAAATAATACAAATATAATCTAAAACTAATACAAAGAGAAGAAGAGAGAGACAAGATAAAGAAGAAAATCAACGATAGCTAAATAATTATGTTCATAAAATATAGGATTATATATATATATATATATATATATATATATATATATATATATAAAAGACTAATTCTAACTTTATATAAATAATTTTTTATTATATACTAACATAAAGAACTTCAATGTACTTCTCCGACCGACCAGCTCACTTTACCTTTGACTCGACCTTGATCATTCCACGTGGAGGTCAAGGTTTTTGCTCGTCTACCTCCGTATCAACTTGCACTGTACATTTGGGTAAGAACATGGTTATGTTTAAGCTCTTTGGATAACTTGCCCCCCATCTTCTTGGTTCTGGTCGTCGAATTCACTGAAACTTTCAGCGAAGGATTGATCATCCGTTCGGATATGGCCACTAGTACCGACTGCCACTGAGTCATGATCAGGAATGGGTCAAGCAGATTGAGCAATTTGGAGGACAGTGATAGGGGTGTTCCACTAGAGTTATCTGCGAGTCGGAGTGGCAAGGAAATAGAAATCTTCGAAATTATCCGTATAATGTTGAAATTCAGCAAACAAAAGCATTTGCAAGTTTTCATTAGAGGAATGCCTTATGGTAACTGTATCGACCAACCTTTGTTAGTAAAACCCAATGGCCAATGATAGGTCAATCGTGCAACTAGTGAGCTATACTTAGCTAGAGAATACCGCAATGATATGAAGAATAATCGGCTTCCCTATCAATATCCAGCTTGATATCAATAGCCTAGTTTGACCGTAGTTGTTTAGTGTCACTGACGTTATTGATTGAGCACAAGTAACTTTCCTAGTGCAAAAAATGAGTACAAGAATGCTGAAGGAAGAAAAATACATCACCAACAATGATTGCTATCAAAAGTTCTTCCCTGATTTCTGATAATAATACTTTCATCCCTAATCTAGTTGGGAAAGAAAAGATTGCTATCAAAAAACAGTTTCATCACAAATAATATGAATTAGGCAAGTTAATATAAATTGACACGGCAATAATTGTTGATTTATCACATCTGCTTTCAATTTAACATATGCGTTAATAATGATAATAATATGAATTAATTGGTTTTATTTAAAAATGATAAATGTTCAATGTTCATAAACTGAGAATGGTCAAACAGAAACTTATGCATTGGTAAATCTATATACCGATTGAACTTCATGAGGATCCAAGTACAATGCCTTCTCATCTTGCACACCAACAATATAGGTCGAGGCTCCAGGTTTACCACCTAAAATGCCAAGGCATTGTGGAAAAGTAAATGTTTCCCATAGCAAAGGAACATACCTGCAAGAATATGGTTTACACAGTGCAAATGGAAGAAAATTAAGAAGATTTCAGCTTGTACCATGTCACTTCTTGTAGATGAATGGTGGGTCTCAATTGCTCAATCGGGCCTAATTTACCTGGGATTGGTTTTTTCTGGACCAAGAACCAAAGGAACCAAAAGTAGTATAGGCGCCCAGTCTTACTGCCCCTTGTTAAAATCATGACAGTCTAGCAGCAACCTCAATGCAGACAATTGGAGCTCCAATTGTTCTTCATCTTTATCTCTTGAGACAATATATAGAACCATGGGAAACCTTTTTTTATGTTTGTCGTTACCATCTTGTTCTTTGTTAGCAACTTAGCATTGATAATGGTTTCCCATGTTCCACACATAGCATAAGGACCCAACCATGACCCAGCAGCTAAACCATAAGCTTTCCCAGCTTCAAGAAGACTGTGTATCAGAAAGACACATGAGCTAGAATCGCCAAAAAGATGCAGAGTTTCAATATACTGAAGATCATATGGCTGCAAATCAACATTATAACATCATGAACATTCGGCCAGAAAATTCTGAAGCTTCAACAATAGGTTTGGAAAGACGTAGTTACTTTTTATTGTTCAAAGGATTTAGAAAGATGGACTAGTAATGTAATTGTCACCTTCTGCAAGGGTTTTCTCGAAGATCTCCCCATATGATGAAGAATTAGTGTCTGTTGGCAATTTTACTAACAAGGTAAGCACACAACGCTACTAGCTTCATCTAAACAAGTAAATACCTAGAATTAAAGTATTCAGTGGGATAACCACCTGAGCAATAAGCATCTGGCTACTTCTGATCATGCATCCCCAGTTGACATCGCATGTAAACTTTGAGTCGCCAATGGGTTCAAAACCTGTAGAAGATGTGTGTCAAAAACAGGACAACTGTAGAAGATAGTAACTTCAGTCAACTAACCTTTCCTGTAAGTGATCCAAACTCTTGAAGAAAAATGTTCTAAAAAAGCAGCAAATCTATTGCCAGGATCTGAATTAGATGCTGACTCTGAAAATGAGAGTTTATAGCACTTGCCAAGAAACCATATTTCAAAGTGTCAGCCCATGCATTGTACACACACCAACCACCACTACATTGGGTAGGTTGAGTGGACAAGATACAAGCGTCAAGACCTATGGCTATACAGATACGCTACAATACCAGTGGCCCTGAATGAAAAGTCGTCATACTTGTGGCTTTAAAACCCCGAAATACCTGTGGGGGCTCCAAATACTTGGGGAGTATCAACTGTCTGCACACAACTCTAATAGAGTATGGCGCAACAGGTAATATAACCGACGACCCATCTCAACCACAAGGGACCCAGTGATCGTCGACATGCAAACAATGCTATGATGCATGTCACTAATATGCACAACCTCAATCAGACCCAAACTATGCAATTAATACGAAACACAAAATACTTAACCAAAATCAGAGTAAATAAATATGCATTAATCTACTAGGTAGGGTTTATCTAATATCAACCAAACCCTAGATAGGTCATATGATGGTTCTACAGTACACGCGTACAAGCGGTACTCTTTTAGATCAGAAACCAAGAGATTAAGACTGTATAAGTAAACATTTTGGATTACTACTTAAAGATCAAGCAAGAGTAAGCATCAAGCAGGAAAACAGGGAGAATAGATTTAAGATAAATCAACCTACCCAGAAAGTAAAACAACCATGCATTTAAGGTAAACGATTCTACAGGAATTAAGTAAGAAGTACCCGCCTTAAATATAGCACGTATTCGAGTAAACCTCACGATCAACCACACGAGTCCGAATCAAGGTCCTGTATCAATGATAAAGTTTAACTATTTAACAAAACAATAATTAGTTAAACTAACTATTAACTATATAGGAGTACTCCTAATTATCACCTTCATCATTTAATATCAATATAATGATTTAACTCCTAATTAATCCGTATCATCATGGTTAGGTTCCATATATTTTTTTAATCATATATTAAACTCAACACTAATGTCTAGTTAAACTAAGAAGATATCAAACCTAAAAAAACAACAGAAGAATAAACACATTAGGTTCATCCACTCATCCAAGCTTGCTGTTCAATAGACAAAAGCTTCAATTCAATCTTTTGCTCACAACCAAACAAGGAATCAACTCCTCCCAAAACTAGGTTAAGTTTTAAAGAAAATGAAACCCATGGCAAGCTTATCCAAGCTTCTGCCAAAACCCGTGACCATATGCCTCACAACATCAATGCAACTCAGATCAAGATTAGCATGAATTCAAACTCCGTAATACCATATCAACCAACCAACCCTCAAGAGTTTCTTAAACTAGTTTCCAATTTAAAAAAAAAATAGTGCTTCCAACATGGTAGCTCACGCATGAGGCTTCAAGACCAAAGTCAAATCTCCCATACCTAACCCCAACCATACTTCCATCAAGATTTACAATTCAATCAGGTTTGCCCTCAACTTCCCACTTCTCACGTTGAACACAGTTCACAGCACATTAGAGAATCAAAACAGAGAAACCTCACGGCACAAAACTGCCTATAGATCCAACTCAAAAATAGAACACTAACAACAATACACGAAATAGTTTTGCTATAGGACGCCTTGGTTTGGCAGCAACAAAATCAAACAAAAAATACAAAACTAATCCATGGAAACAAACCAGATGGCCTCACCTTCACCTTTGCGGTGCCGCTTGGCCGGAGCGGGGAGTTCGTAAGAGAAATACTATCAATTACATATCCTTGTCTGCCCACACCCTAGGCAAGGTGAATTGGAGGGGAGAGGTTGCTGTGGGTCGAGAGCAGCGATCACAGAGGAGAGGAAGAAGTGGTGGTCGGCCATTGAGCGACGATCGAAAGAGGGAAGAAGAGTTAGGGTTGCGACGCACCAACGAATCCTCGCTCTTGTTCTTGGCCGGAGCAGGGCCGACGACGTCGGGCACAAGGATGAGAATGTAGCCGATTTGTGGTGTGCCCTCGGTTGAATGAAGAATGTGTTGGTGCCCTAGTTAGTTTTAATGTGATCAACTAAGTTAAGTTAGGTCCTGTTGATTTTTGATCCCTCTATTTAAGTGTGTACGAACTTAAAAGCGGAGAAAGTCGAGCGTAAAACGCAGTGGACGAGAAGGATTGCACGGGGAAATGAGCTGGCAGGCTCTGTGTATCCGAGGGACTCGGGAACTGTGAAAAAGTACACCAATAGAGCGAGAAGGACGTGATCAGCATCCAAGGGATAAGAAGTCGGAAGGAAGGACGCTCGAGGGGCGAAAGGTCGGAGTCGGGTTCGGATGAGCCTAACTCCGGTTGGCCGAAAATCATCCAAAGAAGACCTGCTGAAATTTGGTCAGCGAGCTGCTGACCAAAGGCTTCTTGGGCGCTCGTATGGATACGGGCACCCGGGATCTCGGGCGCCTGAGCTGCAAGGGGTGCCCAAGAGTTCATAATTATCAGTCAATCTACCATTTGTGACCGTTGCATACCGAACAACGTCCAGGCCATGTGTCAGGCGCCCTGGAGCACTCAGGCGCCCCAATACTACCACGTCTACAAACAGATAAGTTTGACCGGGGCTATAAATAGACCCTTGGAGCTCAGTTTCAATTCATTTCTTAGTTTTCTTCTGTCTTATGCTTCAAAGTCTGTAAATGACTTCTCCGTCAGAAGGAGATTTTGATATTGAGCTTCAGTCGTCTTGGATTAGCAACCACCTAGGTTGCAACCAAGTAAATTTCTGTGTCTTAGCCTTTTGCTAGTTTAATTTGTTTATGTTTGTTTTAACTAATTATTGTAACTAATTTGAATTCTTTGTGAGACCGCACAAAAGAATTAGTTCTATTTTACAGCGGCAATTGACCCCCCTCTTGCCGGTCCACCTCGACCCGACAAGTGATATCAAAACCAGGACGCCGCAGAAGGGCTAACCGCCAACTGCAGCAAATTCTAAAGATTGGTTGGACCAGTGATCTACCCGCCGAAGTTTGAGAGGGAGCTCATAGCATGGAAAAGAAAAATGAAGGTATTTTTTACTACTGATTACAAATTATTACTAACAATGAAAAATGATTTTTTAGCTCTGACAGCTCTGAAAGATAACGAAGGAAAAAAATCAAGGAACTTGACTCCTTGAACAAAAAGGAGCAAGCTGACGCAATAGCAAACGGAAAGGCAGAATTCCATCTGTTGATCGTCCTCTCCGAACAATATGTCAATCGAATCAGGAAGTACGACTCGACAAAGAAACTTTGGGAAAAGTTCCTGGAATTGCATGAAGGCACCTCGGAGGCGAAACTGGCACGACGAGACATCCTACGAAGCCAACTTACCAACCTCCGTATAGAAGACAAATAGTCAATTGCTCAACTGCATGCCAAGGTAAAAGAGCTAATCACGAGCCTTGAGAATCTCGGAGAAAAGGTGTCAAGTTGTGACACTCAACGGTACACACTAAATGCTTTCCCGAGACACCTGGATTGGACCTTAGTAATCGATGCATATTTTATTTCAAAAGATCTTAAGGTAAGTACTCTAAAATAACTATTTTTTATTTTAGAGATTCACGAATCTCGGTGTGTAGGGAAGAATAGGAAAATGGACAACGTCGCTCTGAACACGAGGCAAAACTAGATGGAGGAGGAGTCATCCACGGACGATGAAAATACAACAGAGATGGGTAAAAGATGATCTCAGAAGAAGCGTACAGTCCGATGCTATAATTGTAAAGAGGAGGGTTATCTAAAAGACTAGTGTCCCAAACATAAGAACTAGCCAAAGAAGAAGAAGGCGCTGAAAGCCACCTGGGATGAGAGCTCGTCTAATGAATCGGAAGCCGAAGAATACGCTGGACTTGCGTTGATGGCAAATCATTAAGACGAAAGCACTAAAGAAGGGGGAGCTACGCTAGAAGAAAGAGCGACGAAGGGGGAGTCCCTCTTTTCGAAAGTGACCCGGTAAGTGAGGTATGTTTTGTTGGTGCAATCGACTCAAGTTTGATTAGGTAGATCATTGGTTTTGATGTGTGTGTCAATATGATTAAATTAGGTTTTCATGTTGATTTGATGTGTGTGTTTGAGTCTTACAGGACTTAGTGAACCACACATGAGGATTAACGGAGTGAAGCATCCGAGGGATGAAAGCTGAGGAAGAGGACTTCAAGGGTGAGCCGAGGAAGTAGACTTCAAAGGCATATGCGAAGGATGGAATGGAGACAAGCCGCGGGCTTGTGTGCGCATCCGAGGGACGAGAGCCGAAGGAAGAGAACTTCAAGGGGCAACCCAAGGAAGTGGACTTCAAGGCATACGCGAAAGGTAAACTCCGGAGAGGTAGAGAGTGCATTTGTAAGTAGGGAAGTCGACTAGCAAGGGAGTCGACTGACACTACTAAGAGCGTACTTTTGTAGTCGACTAGTATGGACACCAGTTGACTCATCTTTCTGTAAGGTCAAACAGCCAGAAGCAATCGACTGGTCTCTAGAGGAGTCGACTGGTCTGCTCAAAAATAGGGTCGTTAGGCTAGCCGTTGGTCGGGCATCAGTCGACTGGCCTTGGAGGCAGTCGACTGGTGTCGGGGCTGAGTTGTTTGGTTAACAACTCTCTTCACTATTTAAAGAGGAGCTTGAGACTTGAGATAGGTTAGTAATTCCTTGTGATATCCTTACTCAAATGCTCAAGCTCCAAAGTGCTCATCTTCCTCCTAAACCCTTGCTCTATCTTGTAAGGAGGAAGAAGGTTTGTGAGAGGTTGTTCTCCACCGAGAAGGAGAAAGCTTTAGTCGGAGATTGCTGGAGCGTGATCCACCGAAGGATCAAGGGTTAGTCCACCTCCAGGACACGCCGTGGAGTAGGAGCAAGCAATCTCTAAACCACGTAACCGGTAATGTGTTAGTATTGTTGTATTTGATAAATTAAGTTTCCGCTTGTGCTAACAATTGTAGGAAGAGATCGAATTGGGGTGACCGAGCTATTCACCCCCCCTCTAGCCGTGCCATCGGTCCCAACAATTGGTATCAGAGCGCAAGGACGCCTTCAACGGACTAACCGCCGAGAAGAGCAAAATCATTGAAATGGTCGACTCGCACATCCAACCGTCAAAATTCGAGGGAGAATTCTCATGGTGGAAGAAAAGGATGGAGGTATTCTTTAATATCGATTTTGATATAAAGCTAATCATGGAAAACGATTTTGAAGTGCATAGGGATTAAGAAAACAAGTTACTTGAGAAGATAAGGTGGAGCAAGAAGCAAAAGGATGATTACTTGGCGAATTTAAAAGCCTTGCACTATCTACTAAGTGTGCTACCCCAATAAGAAGTAACAAGGATTAGAAGCTACTCAAGTGCCAAGGACTTATGGGATAAGCTAATAGAGCTTCATGAGGGCACTTTGGAGGCGAAAATGACAAAGAGAGATCTTCTCCGATCTCAACTCAACAATATCAAACTTGATAAAAGGGAGAATGTATCAAATTTACATGCTAGATTTAAAGAAATACTTAATAGACTAATAAGTGTAGGAGAACAACTTTCAAATCGAGACACCTTGATGAAAGCTATCAATGTATTTCCAAGAACATCAAATTGGATCTCAATGGTGGATTTATACAACATATCCAAGGATCTAGAGAAAACTTCTCTAGAGGAATTCTTCTCAACTATGAAGCTTCATGAAACTCGAATTGGAGGACCAATTGAAGAAGTATACAAACCAAAGAGTATAGCCCTTGTGGCAAACAAGGGAAAAGGTAAAAAGAAGAAGTCTTCCTCATCCGACTCAGAGGAATCAAGTGCATCCATAGATAGTGATGCGGAAGCCTATATGGTAAGAAAAATAAGAAAAACATTTAAAAATTTTTCTACTAATAAATCTTATGGTAGGAAAAGTTCAAGGAGCAAGAGTAGAACAAGGAAGATAATATGCCACAATTGTCAAGAAGAAGAACATATGAGAGATGAGTGTTCCCTCTTGAAGAAAAAGGAAGGAAAGAAGAAAGACGAAAAGAAGAAAACAAAAGAGAAGGGAAAGAAAGTGCAAAATTTGAAGGTTACATGAGATGAGTCATCCTCATCGGAAGACGACGAGCATCATGTATCCCATTTCGCATTAATGGGAATTGATGACATTGTCTCCACGTCATCCAAATTTGAAGAAGAGAAGAGCTCGAGTGAAGATGAAGGGAGTTCAAGTAAAGGGGGAGGCTCAACTTCGGAATCGGACGTCTCAGTAAGTGAGGTATACAATCTACCCATTACCACTATTGTAAAAATCATTTCTAGCAGTAATGATGATTTTTTTAAGGCTAGAAAGAAAATTAAGTGTTTGAAAAATGAAATTTGCATGTTAAAGGAAAAAATTAGAATCCATGACAATTAAGGACAATATGCATGCTTCTTCTTCTATTCATGATTCTTCTTCTATTTCAAATGACTCATACTTAGAAGAAGAAAATAACGAATTATGGGAAAAGGTAGATAGTCTTACCAAAGCCCTTAGAAAATTTGAAATTGACTCAAAAACCCTAGATATGATCATTGAGAGCCAAAGGGCAAGTTTCAAGAAAGAAGATTTAGGGTTTGGAAAATCTAGCAATGGAAAAAATTATCATTGCTTACTTGCTAGAGGACAAGCAAAGACCAAGACCCTAGAAAGAAAATGGATTCCTAAGGAGTACTTGGTCAACCCAATTAGAAAACATTTCTATTGGATGCCAAAGTCAATCATCAAGGGTTAGAGGATTTAGGTTTAGTCAATTATGATATTAAAATTTTAAATTTTTGAAATATAGTTGACTTTGTTGGGAACGAGATGGCTAAAGAGCGGGGGGGGTGAATATAGACAACCACTTCTTTCTGTAAGACTTATCATGATTTCTGCAACTCAAATATCAGTAGCACAGCGGAAAGAGTAGAAAACAGAGTGTGCAGAAAAATAAAAACGAAAGCAAAACAAACACGACTAGCACGATCGCTAACAAGGAGATTTTACAAGGTTCGAGGATAACTTGCCCCTACTCCTTGGCGTGCCCTTAAGGTGGGCGATCCCTTGATCGTCGGCAGATCAAGCCCCGGTGAAACCGGATATGAAGCAACCTCCTTCTCGGTGGAGAAACCTCCCCACGGTGTGTTTCAAACAATGATATAGAATGAGCACAAAGAAACAACAAGAAGGATCTTACTCAAACACTTAGCAAGGACAAAGACACAGCAAGCTTCCCTGAGCTCCACCCAGTGGCGATCTCACGCAAGAACCCTCTTCGTGTCTTCCCACTGTCGGACTCCAAGCGTCTTGTCTTCTCCTTCAAGCGCTCAAGTATGATGATTGCCTCTCAATAGCTTGCTCAGAATGATTGAAGAACTCAAGAACAGCAAGCTTGATGTGGAGCGAAACGCAGGAACTCAAGAGCACAAGATTCAGAACTTCAGCACTACAGCTCTTCTGCTCTTCTGCCCTTTTTGTTTCTCCGCCAAGCGACAAGTGACAACATCTCTGTAGCTCCCAGCTACTCATCTGCCAACGCCAGCCTCTACTGAGCTATCTCTGGACTCACTGAGCTCCCCTCAGTCAAGCTCCAGTCTGCAGCTTGCCGTTGCAACCTGAGATGAGAAAGAGACAAACCTGCTCCAAGGAAAGCACTCTTTGACTTCTCCTTGAGTGTTTGAATCCTCCCCTGTCACCTGAAACTCAATCAGAGCATTAGAGCAGCAAATCAAGCAGCATATCAAACATACATCAGCAAATCAGATACGATCAGACGCTCTGACCACGTCTGACAGTGAAATTTGAATTAAAGTGATCGGTCACCGGATCGATCCACTGCTTCGCTGGGATTCCCAGCTCTTGCAGGTATACACGCCTGATCGGTCACCAGACCGATCAGGGGGAACCCTGATCGGTCACCAGACCGATCAGGATGGATCCTGATCGGTGACCCAGATCGATCCGGGCAGATGAACAGTTATTTTTTAATCAAATCCAAGATCCCTGATCGGTCACCGGACCGATCCAAGACTTTGATTAGCAAGGGAACTCACTCACCATTTGCTCCCTGATCGGTCACCAGACCGATCAGGAGCAAGACAGCAAGGAAGCAGCTTGCTCCCTGATCGGTCACTGGTCCGATCAGGAGCCACACAGTAGATTCCCAATCTCACTGTGCGCTCCCTGATCGGTCACCAGTCCGATCAGACATAGCTGGATCGGTCACCAGACCGATCCACTAAGGAGCAGTGTGCCAATGTCCCTGATCGGTCACCAGACCGATCCAGTGACTCAACCCTAGCCCTCCAAGCTAGGAATTCATCCACCTTAGCCCTCCAAGCTAAGGATTTTTCCATCTAACTCTCCAACTTGGGAATTTGCACCTAACCCTCCAAGTTAGGACTTTTCACCTAGCCCTCCAAGCTAGGACTTTTCACCTAGCCCTCCAAGCTAGGACTTTTCACTCAACTCTTCCGAGTTAGAACATCATCCAACCTAGCCCTCCAAGCTAGGCACCTGACCCTCCAAGCCAGGACTTTTTCACCTAATTCTCCAGGATGGGAATTTGCACCTAACCCTCCAAGTTAGGACTTTTCACCTAGCCCTCCAAGCTAGGACTTTTCACCCAACCCTTCCGAATTAGGACTTTTCCAACACCTAGTCCTCCAAGCTAGGATTTTCCACACCTAACCTCCCAGGTTAGGATTTTCCATATCATGCCTAATCCTCGATCAGGACTTCTTCATAATCATCATAATCATCACACCTAACCTCCCAGGTTAGGATTTTCCATATCATGCCTAATCCTCATCAAGACTTCTTCATAATAATCATAATCATCACACCTAACCTCCCAGGTTAGGATTTTCCATATCATGCCTAATCCTCGATCAGGACTTAATCATAATCATCATAATCATCACACCTAACCTCCCAGGTTAGGATTTTCCATATCATGCCTAATCTTCGATCAGGACTTCTTCATAATCAACCTAAACTAAAATCGATGTCAACACCAAAACAACAATCAAGGCCAGACTGCATCAACAATCTCCCCCTTTTTGTTGTTTGACAATCCGATTTTAAGTTTAGGGATTTCAATCAATATTCCAACTTTAGAATCATAGGGGAATCCAGATCCTCCCCCTACAACATGGTCATTCTAAACTTAACCAATCCACACTCTCCCCCTTTGTCGAACACCGAAAAGGGACAAGACGGGTTGTTAAGTTCAACCTTACTCCCCCTCAACCCTAGGGGTATCCCAAGACATCAAAAATGTGATAGTTTGTGGAATTATCATACGAACACATGTGAAAAGATATAGCAAGACATAACAATCACATCCATCATATGAGTATGAAATATAGACTCCCAAAGCATGACATAATATTCATAAGTATCAAATAGCCATGGCAATGTAAGCATGAATATGAGAATCGAACAATCATGCAGATAACAGGTACATAATCAACATGGCATCAGCAATAACAGATAAGCATGACAGGTAAAAAAAAATATATAGGTCAAGGCATGAAAACATCCGAACAAGTAGCAAAATATGTGTGACTCAAGGTCACACCAACAAAGTCAGAGGGCATACAGCCCAAAAGTATCATAGTTAAATACACAGATCATGATAAAACAGCAGATATCCGAGCTCAAATGTCAGTAGGAGGGTCGTCATCGCGCATAAGGTCGTCCATCGTGGCATCATCAGCAGCCCCTGATCGTGGTGCAGCACTGAGGGACGATGTCCCTTCTGGAAAAGTTTGTCGACGCCACTCCTCATACCACGTGCGCTGAAGAGTGCAAGACTCCGTGACTACAGACTCAACCGTGGTCAGTCGACGATCAAAGAGACAGAAGTCCGACCGAACCTCGTCGCGCCAGGTCTCCCTCAACTGTAAGTCCTCCTGCAGAGTCCTGTCGAGCTCTGAAATCTGCCATCGGAGATCCGGATCCGGCTCATCATAGTCATCGTCATCAGCAATAGCGGCGTGCGCCTGACCCTGTGGACCTCCCCGTGGTAACTCCCCAAGAACCCTACCATCTTTCCAGATCAACATCCGATCGGGCCCCCGAACAATGATGCCAGACTTGGCGAAAGCACGCCGGCCAAGTTTGCAATCCTGTCGTATCATAGCCATCGTCCGACCCTTGGTAACATCAACACCTACTGACATGAGCCAGTCGGTGATGACGTGACCAAAAGGCATGTAGACAGTGCGACGGCTGGACTCCTCTCGATAAGACAAAATGGACTGGAAAATGCTCTCCATAATATCGAAATCCGAACGGCTGTGCATGCCGTAGAGCATCAAACAGTGATAGGGTCGGATCTCAGCTAAGGGTTTGGAGGTGATTGGAAGGATACAATTTGTGATGATCTTGAATAGTATATAGCTAGTGGGAGACAGACGCAGTGCAGCAAAGGTCGGAAAGTCAGGGCCAAACTCATCAAGACCGTCTGGACGCGGATAACCAAAGAAATACTGATGGATGGAATCAGGGGTAACGTCTGCAAAGGGTGCTAGCAGGGGATTAGGAAGGTCAGGATAGAGCGAATAAAGATTCGGTGATCGTCGACCACCCAAGTACTCAGCCAAAATCTCATATGAAAAATCAAGGTTCATCTTCCCGACACGAGTAGTAAACTCGAATCCCCCTTGAGGACCTTGTTGGAGGTTGTTGTAGAATTCAGATACAAGGTCATAGTTTATGGTCCGTTCCAGGGAGAGAAGAAAACCCAGATTGTAGTAAGTGACAATCTCCATAACCGAGGGGCAATACTCCGTTAGGAAAGAAACATCAATGGATCTGCAGGGTAACAGTTTGAATGTCTTAGCTTGAAAGGCCTGTTCACAGGCCGCATTTGGGAACCTGGAGCTAGAAGAAGGCTGTGGCCTTCTGGAAGGTGCAGACGATGAGGGAGTTTTCCTCCTTGAACTACCCTCCATAACCTCCTTTCCCTTAGAAGACTTTCTAAAGAGGTTTGAGTTGATCATGACACAGAGTTCAAAGGATTTGGTAAGATAGATCATACAAATAGGTTGATTCACACATACACGAATTGATCATTATAAGTAATACCCAATCAAGAGATAGATCAAAATATTGGTCATTTGGTCGGAATGGGAGGTCACGGCAAGAAGTAGGTCACGGCACAATAGCAAAAATAAGAACAGAGTTCGGTTAGCTTCACAAACATATATTCTACGAGCTGTTGTGAAAGGAAAACTGAAATCAAATCTTACTTAGGCGTCATTGAAGTTTGTTTGAAGAGATTGTAAGACTGAGAAGGAACTTGCGATAGAGAAGGAGACTTCGAGCACGCAAGAACTTGGAGTTCGGAGAAAACGCCCGTAGAAGTCGCAGAAGAGCTCGCACGCGCGTGAAGAAGGGAGACGCAAGGACTCTCTCGCTCGCTCAAGGTTGCACAGAGTGTTTCGGCGCTAGGTTTCGGGAAAACGAAGGTTTGGAGAGAGTTAATCGGTTGGTGGATCGGTCCACCAACCAAAATTTAATGTGGTTGATCGCATCACCGTTCGATCTGATCGCGTCCCGACCGATCAGGATACATCCTGATCGGACTGGAATGGTCCTGATCGGTCGGATGACCGATCAGACGCGCTCCTGATCGGTCGGGTGACCGATCAGGATTCGATCAGTAGGGTCCAGAGAGAAAACTCTGAGCTCCCTGATCGGTCTGTGGACCGATCCCCACAGGGTGCCAGATCGGTCGGGAGACCGATCCAGGCTAGCTCAGAACACTTAGTCAGATTTCGGGAGATCACGGCTTGCCTCGCAGATCGGTCTGTGGACCGAACACCACAAGAAGGGGTCAGATCGGTCCAGGGACCGATCAGCCCGATGCCTGATCGGTCCGGTGACCGATCAGGGTTCGTGATACGAACTGAAATGTTCAGTTTCAGAACTTCTGAATTCCTCAAACGATATTTGGTGGACTTTGTCGAACTTGTACATGATTCTATGACTAAAATTGATCCCTGAACAAGAATCAAAAGTCCTTATAGGTTCAACAAACATTTTGACCCATCCAAATAGAGTCAAATTCAATCAACAATCAATCAAGCAAATTCAACCAAGTTTTGATTCCAACTCCGAGTTTCCAATCAAGTTGCCTTGATTGGAATATCCAAGTATGATCATGGAGCCATATACACATATGTTATGCAATGGTTTTCCCCATACTTGGTCACCACCGTGATTATTATCTCGTCAACTTAATTTCTCAAGTGATGCAATGACATTTTGAGAAATTGAGTTGAACCTAACATCTCACCCCATATCTAGCAAACAAAAACATTTTGGTAACCCTTATAGTTTGTGTGAGATGTTCCCAAAGTTACCCAATTGTTCCCTAACAATTTGAAATAATCATGAAGGGTTTTGAATACACTTTGAGGATCATGAAGCGCGACACATTCCCAATTCCCGTCTTAGGAAACTAAATTCATTCTCGGGAAGTGGTTTAGTGAAAATGTCAGCTAGGTTTGACTTTGACTCCACATGTGAGAGTATGATGTTCCCCCTAGCTACATGATCTCTAATGAAGTGGTGTCTTACTTCAATATGTTTTATCCTAGAATGATGGACCGGATTCTTGGTTAAGTTAATTGTGCTAATGTTATCACATAACACTTGCACACCCTTGTAACTCAATCCATAATCCTCTAAGGTGTGGATCATCCACAACAATTGCGATATACTCTCTCCCATGGCGATATATTCTACCTCGGTAGTGGAAAGAGCAACACAATGTTGCTTCCGACTCGACCAACTTACTAAGGACGATCCTAAGAATTGGCAGCGCCCACTAGTGCTCTTCCGGTCCAACTTACATCCAGCGTAGTCGGAATCCGTATAGCCCATCAAATCAAAAGATTCGGTACGGGGATACCAAAGACCTACACCAATTGTACCTTTGAGATATCTCAAAATTCGCTTAACAGCAATTAGGTGAGACTTCTTGGCACAGACTTGATACCTAGCGCACATACCTACAGCAAATAGTATATCTGGTCGACTAGCTGTGAGATATAGCAAACTACCTATCATGCTTCGATATTGAGTTAGATCAACAGGCTTACCACTCTCATCATTGTCTAATCTGGTGTTTGTAGCCATGGGAGTGGTTACCTCTTTCGAATCACTCATATTGAATTTTCGAAGCGTTTCATGTGTATACTTTGATTGGTGCACATGGATACCATCGCGAGTTTGCTTGATTTCAAGTCCAAGGAAGAAAGTCAACTCTCCCACTAGACTCATTTCAAACTCACTCTCCATGTGTCCGATAAATTCACGTAAATAGCCCTTGTTGTTTGAGCCACAAATTATGTCATCGACATATACTTGGGCTACAAATATATTGTCACCATCTCTTCGTAGAAATAGTGTAGGGTCTATTTGACCTCTGACGAAGTCCTTTTCAATCAAGAATGTCGACAACCGCTCATACCAAGCTCGGGGTGCTTGTTTAAGGCCATAGAGTGCCTTTTTGAGCTTGAACACGTGGTTTGGATATTCGGTACTCTCAAACCCCGGAGGTTGTTCGACATAGACCTCTTCCTTAATCAAACCATTTAGGAAGGCCGATTTGACGTCCATTTGAAATAATTTGAAGCCACGATGTGCTGCAAATGCAAGCATCAATCGGATGGACTCTAATCGTGCCACAGGAGCATAAGTCTCATCATAATCAAGGCCTTCAACTTGACTGTAGCCCTTGGCTACCAAGCGTGCCTTGTTTCTAATGATTTCTCCCTTGTGGTTTAATTTGTTTTTGAAGACCCATTTGGTTCCAATAATGGTGGTCTTCTTGGGTCTAGGGACTAAGTCCCAAACCTGGCTCCTCTCAAATTGACCTAGTTCATCTTGCATAGCAATAATCCAATCGGGATCATTTAACGCTTCATCAATTTTTCTAGGTTCAATTTCGGAAATTAGAGCAACTTCATTAGCCTCATTCCGGAAGAATGATCTAGTCCTAACCCCTTGATGGATGTTTCCAACGATTTGGTCTTGGGGATGACTAGAGGCTAATCTCGTTTGTCTTGGTGTTGGTGGCGCTTCTTGAACAGGTTCACTAGACACAGGTTCAGCCTCAGGATCCGGCTGATCAATGGGTAGTCTAGGCTCACCGTCATCAGACTCATCACCATCAACAACACTTGGAGTTTCATTCAAACTTAGTCTCCTAAGTTTGAGTTGAACTCCTTCTACATTTTCTGATTGGTCAATTGATTTTGGAACTTCTTCAAAGACCACATCAGCAGACTCTTCAACTAATCTAGTTTTCTTGTTATAGACTCGGTAGGCTTTGCTAACTAGGGAGTACCCGACTAGTATCCCTTCATCAGCCTTTGCCGTGAACTTTCCAAGGTGATCCTTGGTGTTTAGGATGAACACCTTACAACCAAACACCCTAAGATGTTTAACCGTAGGTGGTTTCCCAAACCAAAGTTCATGGGGAGTCTTCCCTAAAACCTATGGACGAGAACTCGGTTTTGCACATAGCAAGCTGTATTTACAGCTTCAGCCCATAAGTAACTCGGAAGTGAGTACTCATTAAGCATGCTTCGTGCAGCCTCTTGAAGAACACGGTTCTTCCTCTCTACAACACCATTTTGTTGTGGTGTTCTAGGAGTAGAGAACTCATGCCTATAACCCTTATCTTGACAAAATTCTAAAAATCTTTGGTTTTGAAATTCACCTCCATGATCACTTCTTATTGTCTTAATTGTTGATGATTTTTCATTTTCAATTCTTCTACAAAAAGAAATAAAAATATCTAAGGTTTGGTCCTTATGTTTTAAAAAGTAAGTCCATGTGTATCTAGTGAAATCATCAATGATAACAAAGCAATATCTACTTCCATTCAATGATATGATAGTGCTACAATCAAATAGATCCATGTGAAGTAAATCTAGTGTATTGGAAGTACTTACAGTGCTTTTACCTTTATGTGCAGATTTTGTTTACTTACCCATTTGGTACGCATCACATAATTTCTCTTTTCCATACTTGATGCTCAGTAAGCCTCGAACTAGTCCCTTGTTGGCCAACTTCCGGATGTTCTTCATGTTCACATGTGCTAGCCTCCGGTGCCAAAGTGTGGACTCATCTTCTTTTGACATGAAACACTTAGCAAGAGCATTAGTAGCACTTTTAAAAGAAACTTGATAAATATTGTCTACTCTTGCTCCTACTAGTACCGTGTCCAAGGTGTCATTTTGTCTAACTAGACATTGACTTGGTTGGAAGTCAATTGTGTAACCCGTGTCACACAATTGACTGACACTTAGGAGATTAAACTTCATCCCCTTGACTAGAAGGACATTTGAGATTCTAAGATATTCGGATATTTGAATGTCTCCTATTCCTATGACCTTAAGGCTACCATTGTTACCAAATGATACATTACCTCTACTCTTCTTGTGAAATGTGGTAAACAATGATCTATCCCCGGTCATGTGTTTGGAGCATCCACTATCAACAAACCAAGTTGATAGATGCTCCCCCTCAATCATAACCTACACAATTCGAAAAATAGAAGTCTTAGGTACCCAAACCTTGGGACCTAATGCATCAACTAAACATGACTTAGGCACCCATGCCTTGACCACTTTCTTTTGAGTCTTGGGTGTCCTAGATTGTCTCATGTCAGTCCTAGACATGAGAGATACAAATGAGGGTTCCTTAGAGCGGTAACCAATACCGGCCCTATTGTAAACCGCTCTTTGGGCATTTAAAATCATATCTAAGGTCTTAGAGCTATTTGAGAATTTCTCAAGAATATTCTTGAGCTTCTCAACTTCACTCTTCAATGATTGGTTTTCCTCCACTAACTCATTATCATGCAAATCACTGATTTCATCAACCTTAGAGGATTTCAAGCTTACAATCTCATGTTTCAAAGATTTAATTTCATCTTCTAGTAATTCAACATGCAAATCATCAATGTTATCATCCCTAGAAGCTTTCAATTGATCAATCTCTAATTGCAATGTTTTAACTTTGTTTTTGGATTTCTTGAGCATACTAGTTAAACATGCAATTGCTCTATAACATTTTTCAAGCTCAGGAGAAGTTACCTCTTCATCATCCGAAGATGATGAAGCCGCGTTTGAGGAGCTTGAAGATTCTTCACTGCTCTCCTCTCCAAGAGCCATGAGAGTCACTTGCCTTGTGCTCTTCTCCTCCTTCTCATCATCGGATGAACTAGAAGATGACTCATCCCAAGAAGCCTTCAAAGCTTTCTTCTTCTTCTTGGATTTCTCTTCTTTTCTTTTGGGTTTCTCCTCTTTCTTAAGCTTCGGACATTCATTCTTGAAATGCCCTTTCCTACCACACTTAAAGCAAGATGCATTATTCTTATCAAGCTTGAATTCACTAGTGTTACCTCTCCTTTTGAAACGTCAGTCTCTTCGCATCATCCTCCTCACAAAGTTGGCCATTTCGGATGAAGAAGAGCCGCTGCCATCCTCCTCGGAATCGGATTCGGATCCGGAAGAAGATGAAGAAGATGAGACCTTCTTCTCCTTCTTCTTCTCCTTCTTCTTCTTAGTGACTCGATCCCCTGCAACTAAGGCAATCCCCTTCTCCTTGGGGCCTTTGTTAGCCATTTCATGCAATTCCATTTCACAAAATAAATCATCTAATTTTACAATAGATAAATCCTTGGATACTTTGTAGGCATCCACCATGGATGACCACAAAGCATTCCTTGGAAATGCTTTCAAGACATACCTCACAAGGTCGCGATTCTCGACCTTTTCATCAATTGAATGAAGTCCATTAAGGACTTCCTTGAACCAGCTATGGAGGTCACTTACCGACTCATTCTCCTTCATGGAGAGATTTTGGAGTTGATTGAGGAACAAGTCCCTCTATGCAATTCTAGAGTCTCGGGTGCCTTCATGGAGCTCAATGAGTTTATTCCACAAGTCCTTCGCACTTGTGAAAGGACCAACCTTGATGAGTTGATCTTTGTTCATGCCACATTGTAGAGTGACAACTGCCTTCGCGTCGGCTTCACTCTTCCTTGTCTGTTCGGCAGTCCACCTCCATGACTCGAGTTCCTTGCCTTCATCATCCTTAGGAGGGATGAATCCTTCCTTCACCGCGAACCACGTATGGATATCCATCTTCAAATAGTATTCCATTTTTGATCTCCAATATTGGAAGTCAGCGCCATCAAAGAATGGAGGTCGGGTGGTGGAGAAGCCTTCTCTCAAAGCCATCTTGTTGAAAACTCTCGGTTGTTAAGCCGTAAACAGAGCACCTTGCTCTGATACCACTTGTTGGGAACGAGATGGCTATAGAGGGGGGGTGAATATAGACAACCACTTCTTTCTGTAAGACTTATCACGATTTCTGCAACTCAAATATCAGTAGCACAGCGGAAAGAGTAGAAAACAGAGTGTGCAGAAAAACAAAACGAAAGCAAAACAAACACGACTAGCACGATCGCTAACAAGGAGATTTTACAAGGTTCGGGGATAACTTGCCCCTATTCCTTGGCGTGCCCTTAAGGTGGGCGATCCCTTGATCGTCGGCAGATCAAGCCCCGGTGAAACCGGATATGAAGCAACCTCCTTCTCGGTGGAGAAACCTCCCCACAGTGTGTTTCAAACAATGATATAGAATGAGCACAAAGAAACAACAAGAAGGATCTTACTCAAACACTTAGCAAGGACAAAGACACAGCAAGCTTCCCTGAGCTCCACCCAGTGGCGATCTCACGCAAGAACCCTCTTCGTGTCTTCCTACTGTCGGACTCCAAGCCTCTTGTCTTCTCCTTTAAGCGCTCAAGTATGATGATTGCCTCTCAATAGTTTGCTCAGAATGATTGAAGAACTCAAGAACAGCAAGCTTGATGTGGAGCAAAACGCAGGAACTCAAGAGCACAAGATTCAGAACTTCAGCACTACCGCTCTTCTGCTCTTCTGCCCTTTTTGTTTCTCCGCCAAGCGACAAGTGACAACATCTCTGTAGCTCCCAGCTACTCATCTGCCAACGCCAGCCTCTACTGAGCTATATCTGGACTCACTGAGCTCCCCTCAGTCAAGCTCCAGTCTCAGCTCCAGTCTGCAGCTCGCCGTTGCAACCTGAGATGAGAAAGAGACAAACCTGCTCCAAGGAAAGCACTCTTTGACTTCTCTTTGAGTGTTTGAATCCTCCCCTGTCACCTGAAACTTAATCAGAGCATTAGAGCAGCAAATCAAGCAACATATCAAACATACATCAGCAAATCAGATACGATCAGATGCTCTGACCACGTCTGACAGTGAAATTTGAATTAAAGTGATCGGTCACCGGATCGATCCACTGCTTCGCTGGGATTCCCAGCTCTCGCAGGTATACACGCCTGATCGGTCACCAGACCGATCAGGATGGATCCTGCTCGGTCACCCAGATCGATCCGGGCAGATGAACAGTTATTTTTTAATCAAATCCAAGATCCCTGATCGGTCACCGGACCGATCCAAGACTTTGATTAGCAAGGGAACTCACTCACCGTTTGCTCCCTGATCGGTCACCAAACCGATTAGGAGCAAGACAGCAAGGAAGCAGCTTGCTCCCTGATCGGTCACTGGTCCGATCAGGAGCCACACAGTAGATTCCCAATCTCACTGTGCGCTCCCTGATCGGTCACCAGTCCGATCAGACATAGCTGGATCGGTCACCAGACCGATCCACTAAGGAGCAGCGTGCCAATGTCCCTGATCGGTCACCAGACCAATCTAGTGACTCAACCCTAGCCCTCCAAGCTAGGAATTCATCCACCTTAGCCCTCCAAGCTAAGGATTTTTCCATCTAACTCTCCAAGTTGGGAATTTGCACCTAACCCTCCAAGTTAGGACTTTTCACCTAGCCCTCCAAGCTAGGACTTTTCACCTAGCCCTCCAAGCTAGGACTTTTCACCCAACTCTTCCGAGTTAGAACATCATCCAACCTAGCCCTCCAAGCTAGGCACCTGACCCTCCAAGCTAGGACTTTTTCACCTAATTCTCCAGGATAGGAATTTGCACCTAACCCTCCAAGTTAGGACTTTTCACCTAGCCCTCCAAGCTAGGACTTTTCACCCAACCCTTCCGAATTAGGACTTTTCCAACACCTAGCCCTCCAAGCTAGGATTTTCCACACCTAACTTCTCAGGTTAGGATTTTCCATATCATGCCTAATCCTCGATCAGGACTTCTTCATAATCATCACACCTAACCTCCCAGGTTAGGACTTTCCATATCATGCCTAATCCTCGATCAGGACTTAATCATAATCAACCTAAATTAAAATCGATGTTAACACCAAAACAACAATCAGGGCCAGACTGC
Source organism: Boesenbergia rotunda (assembly GCA_024364735.1). NCBI lineage: Eukaryota > Viridiplantae > Streptophyta > Magnoliopsida > Zingiberales > Zingiberaceae > Boesenbergia > Boesenbergia rotunda. Next base: position 102,415 of record JAGFNQ010006806.1, on the reverse strand, counting down.
ATCAACAAAAAGGAAGGATTGATCCAGTGCCTTGGTGACTCCACGACTTGGTAGATCGTCACCCACATGATGTCCAGGAGGGGAGGGTCATAAGATAGAAGACTGTGATGTAAACGGCGAGGTATATTTCTCCCGGGCTTAGTTTTCTTTATGCTTTGTTTTGTTTATGCCATTATGCTTTGCCTTGTCATTTTATGTAAGTTAGTTTATTATTTTGATTTTATATCATAGTTAATAATTAACTAACTGGACCCCGAAGATAAACACAAAAATCGGCGATCCAAATCGTCGTCCTTTCCGCGATTAGTTAATCCGGAAAGTTACAAAGCCTTTTGGCTAAGTTGTGATTTTGACTAATTAACACGACGACGAATCGGTCGTTATAGGGATGGGTCTCTATTCGGATTAAATTTTTAATCTGTGGACATAGAGAAGTCTCTCAGATATGACCACGTGGTTGTCTTGGAAACTGCCAATCCATACCTATAGCTGGCGCCGGACTCATGCATGAAGAAGAAGACAACAGGAGCTGCTGTTCGGCATCGCTCTCATGTATGGAGGAGAAGACAGCAAAAGCTATTGTTCGGTGCCGCTGAACCGAGAGGGAGAGATGGATAGAAGAGAAGAGGAGAGTTAGGGTTTTCATGTGTTCTCTAGGATTAGTCATCCAAAAGAAAAATCAACTTGGTTTAATGCCACATGGGGGTATATATAGGGCTATGATAGGGAACATGAGGAGGAGTTGGATCTTGGCCTGCTAATGGATCCAAACCCGATCTATTAATGAGGATCCATTCCACTAAAGGACCCTCATTGAATTACCTAACCAACCCCAATAATTATATATGGGCTCCACCTATTACGAGTCGTCCATCCCCCCGTGTTTAAGATATTGAATGCCCATTAATTAATTTAAATTACTGACAATTCAAATTAATTAACTTCTGGATCTTTGATTAGTACCACTCAACCTTATCATCATGCCGAATCAAATCCACTTGTAGGGTTTAGCATGATGAACATTTTGAGCTCATCAAGGGGGCATCATCATCCCAACTCACCAGAACACAGATTTCGTCAATAATCAACGACACACCATATTATTAATATTATCTTCTAACTTACCGGGTCTATCGATCTAATAGAATAGATCTCACTCATTGGTAAATCAAAGAAATAATAGTTAATAATATATGCTCGTTATTATATCGGGATTAAGGGAGCGTACTCCATAATAAAATCTAAGGTCCTATCCAATTATCGAGTTAGTACAAATTGGATAACCTCGAGTTTTGGTCCTGCTCAATGTACTCAAAGCACACTAGTGTAATTCTATGGTCAAGACCAACCACACCTAATTACACTACAACCATTCCGATGGTTTGTCCAATTCCATCTTGGTTGTAAGCCTCTACTTATACTAGGCAAGGAACTGATAACATGATCTTCCATATGACACCACACACCATGCTATCTACAATGCGAAATATTGGACTTCATGCATGTACTAATATAAACAGGCACCTAGTGTAGTTGTAATTCAATTTTCAAAATTTAGATGATCTCATATATAAAAAGAGCAATGTCTTTTAGTATACACATCTAACAGACACGACCCCTCTAGCCCCATCAAGTGGCTTTCTAGGTCGTGCCCTATGGTCTTCCCACTCCCGGTAGTGGGTTTTTGCCTTACCCAGATTCGAACCCTAGACCTCTAGGACAAGTACTAAAGTTCCTTGAATCTGGTAGCCAAGTGAGGCATGGCTACCAGATTTAAGGAACTTTAGTACTTGTCTTGGAGGTCTAGGGTTCGAATCTAGGGAAGGCAAAAACCCACTGCCAGGAGTGGGAAGATCATAGGGCACGGCCTAGAGAGCAGCCTGATGGGGCTAGAGGGGTCGTGTCGCTACATAAAAAGGCGCCTTTTTATGTAGTGACACGGCCCCTCTAGCCCCATCAGGTAGCTCTCTAAGTTGTGCCCTACGGTCTTCCCACTCCTGGCAGTGGGTTTTTGTCTTCCCCAGATTCGAACCCTAGACCTCCGGGACAAGTACTAAAGTTCCTTGAATCTGGTAGCCAAGTGAGCCACCAAAGGTTATGCTTGGAGGTCTAGAGTTTGAATTCTGGGGACGGCAAAAATCCACTGGCCAAGGGTGGCAAGTCCTAGTGAGTAACGGCATGGGCGATGGTCGTCGGTTGAACGGCACAGCCGATGGTCATCAGTTGACGACATAAGGGGTCGCCAAAGGGGCCATGAAAAATGGAATTTGGTCGCCAAAGGGGCCGAGGGGTCGGGTCATTACAATAAAAAGGCACCTTTTTAATGTAGTGACACGACCCCTCTAGCCCCATCAGGCGGCTCTCTAAGCCGTGCTGTAACACCTAAATTTTTCAGGATTTTTCCAAAATAAACAAAAAGAAATTAAAATTTTTTTATAAAGGGCTCGGAGTAGGGAATCAAACCCGTGACCTGAGATAAGGGTTGGTTATGAGTTTCCACTTGAGCTAGTTATCAACTTGTTTGAATATAGAATCAATATTAGATGAGTAATGGTAAGCATTTTTTATGAGTGATGCTTCAACTTCCACTAGTATATATAGGAATAGAAGAAGAGAAAACCAAGAGCTTCTCATTCTTCTCCTTCCTTGCCGAAAACTAGAAGAGAATTGGGGTTTCTCCTCTTCTTTTCTTGCGCCCAATATCTGGATCGTGCGAAGGAAGTGGACGAGGAGTACCACGCTAGATCCTACGTCGATATAGAGAGTTCATAGCGTAAGGATGAAAGTAGATCACTCACCTGTAATAAAAGTAATTTTCGTGTGGTTTTAAACATGATTCTAAGTCTTTTGATGAAGTAATCCTAGTATAGCAAGACCACGGTCTTGATTTGCCTAAAGCAGATTTTGGGATTTTGGCACGCAAGGTGTTCGATGGAATGTATAGGGTGAAAACCAAGGTTTTGAATTGCCCAAAAGCAAGTTTTGGGATCATGGCACGCAAGGTGCCTTGAGGAGTACAAGACCAAGGCTTTAAGAAGTCCCAAAAGCATGTTTTGGGAACCCTACTTCCTATGTGCAAGATATGTGCTAAGTTAAGTATAAGCATGAGTACAAGTTAAATATATTACTTTCTAAGTGGTATGTACCGGGCACAAGGCCCTTAAAACAAGGCAAGCTAGTAGACGCTCTATTAGGGTTCGGTGGCTAGCTACTCCGAAACCTATTAGGGATGTGCGCATTGGTACTATGCCGGGCCCAAGAAGGATGTTTATGATTTTAAAGTATATGAAGTATAAGATAAGTTTCAAGTTTTTCCATAACAAGTATTTATTTCAAGAAAAGTTTCGGTCTAATGCAAACAATTTGTTACAATGCATGCATGGGCATTTTTCATGTTGAAGAATGACATTTTCAATTACAAGCATGTTTCAAAGTAAGCATATGCATGTTCATATCGAATGCATGTTTTGTGAGTTACGTATCTACTTACTAAGCAAATTGCTTATAGTTGCATCCTTTTATTGCAGATAAAGGTAAAGGAAAGATATAGGGCAAGGAGGCTACAGGATGGATGATTCATGTTAGTGGCGGCGGAACCGTGGAGTAGGATCCTTCGGGATGAGTTTTGTTTAGCATTTAAAACTCTAAACAATAGAACTTTATGGGTATTTTCTTTTGAGTTTATGTTAGTAGTTTACTTCCGCAAAGACTTTAAGTTTGAGTAGTTAATTTGGAGTTTGAAATGCATGCAAATGGAATATGATTATGCTTAATAGGTTTGTGAGTCTATAATCTTGTTGTGTAGTTGAAGTAGAATGTATATATATATACTTGAACGGTGTTTCTGAAACCTGGAAACGGCAGTTCCAGGCGTATTAATCGACTGATGCAGGTATCGGTCGACTGATCGAGGGAACAGAAACATTCGGGCGAGTGAATCACAGGTGCAGTCAACTGCACCAGCCGACTGGCAGGATATCAGTCGACTGGTGGCAATGTAAAACAAAAAGTGTTGTAGGGTTGATGGTTAATGCTTCAGTCTTGTAACTAAGAGGTCTAAGGGTCAAATCTTGGCAAAGCCAATAAAATTAATTTTTTTTATTTTTGGCTGGCCCAGTAGTAAAGTCAACGTAACGACCCTATAAGGTCAAAGTTAGCAAGAGAGGGTCGTTACACGTGCCCTATGGTCTTCCCACCCCTAACAGTGAGTTTTTGCCTTCCCTAGATTTAAACCCTAGACCTCCAGGTCAAGAACAAAGTTTCCATGAATTTGATAGCCAAGTTAGCGTGGCTCACTTGGCTACCAGATTTAAGGAACCTTTGTACTTGACCTGGAGGTCTAGGGTTCAAATCTGGGGAATGTAAAAATCCACTGCTAGGGGTGGAAAGACCATAGGGCACGGCTTAAATAGCCACCTAATGGGGCTAGAGGGGTCGTGTCGGTACAGAACTTGAGCATGGAAACTTGATTATAGTGATTCTGAATGCTTGAATTGATGTTCAAGACTGTGGGGGTGAAACCCCTTTTATATTGGCACTTGGGTGCCCAAGTGCGCATGGGGCCGCCTCCACATCACTAATTCGATCGCATCATCATTCGCTGAGTCGGCCAAAATCTATCCACTCTCGGGTGCCTGAGTGCTCTGGGGCGCCTGAGCGCTGATGTGGTGCGCCTAATCAGAAGCCTCCAACTCAACTTCGCCAACGTTGAGCAAAACCCAACTAGGACGCCCGAGACCTCTCGAGCGCCTGACTTCTCGAGTGCCTAACTCCTCTCAGGCAACCCCAATGCAGCCAGATGTTCTTCTTAGCCTACAATCAAGGTTAGTCTAGGAAAACAATAGTATATATATATTGCATGAATATTTGACAGCCAGAGGTGTCTGATCCTAACTTTGGATTTCAAATGAAATTCTAGGTCGGACCGACGCCTATTGTTCCCTCCTCCGGGAAATGCGTCCTCACTTACTCCACTCTGGAGAAGTTACCTTTAACAATCGACACCTCCGGTTGGACTTTTGCTTAACCTTCGAAGCTCCCGAATCTCGAGACGTCTACACCTCGATCCATCCTTACTTCTGTCCATAGTCGTCGCTCGAGTAAGTCTTCTGCCCGATCTTATGGATCAGGTCATCGTGTCCGGTCCTCGACCAGGTCTTCGTGCCTAATCCTTGGTCAGGTCTTCGGTGCTCATCCCTCGGCTAGGACTTCGTGTCCAATCCTCGACTAGGATTTCATGCTCAACCCTGCAGATCAAGACTTCGTGCCTAGACAAACTAAGACTTTCCTGCACACTTAGCCAATAATTTAGATCACAACACAAACTTAACTTTGAACCCTTTGATATCATCAAAATTAGGTTCGATCTGGTGCTTCCGGCACCATCAACAACAAAGCATGTGAATCTAGAAAAGAGAAGTTCTTGCATTTGTGAAATGAGATATAAACAACTTAAAAAAAATGTAGCAAAGCATGTGCATCTGGAAAGTAAATGAAATTATAGCTTAAAAAATGAGATTTTGGCTGCATTTGTGTTACGAGATATGAACAACATAAAAAAAATGTGAAAACACATATTATGCTAAAGAAGTATAAAAAAACCACAATTGATTTACCTAATTCAAGAATAACAAAGCAAGCAAACAGTATCCGCTAAAGAAGCATAACAAAACAATCAGTATTAGCTAGAATACCAGCTAAGGGTATGTCCTTTATTCTATTTTGGATATTGTATTGTAATTAGTTAGAATATATAGTAAACAGACATTGATAAAAGGTATTTATTTACTTAGTTTCTCTTTCAATATCAACTCCTTGTCATGATAGTCGAATATTAAATCCTATCTATCTTTATTTTATCATAATCCTATAGAAACATTATCTTCACAAACTTTAATATCATGCAATGACCAAGTTTAATATTAGATAATGTAACTTGCAAAAGGAAATGCTAACTAAAAGTTAAAGAATCCATGTCTTCTGAGGCAATTAACCAGATACACCTAGAGATTAATAATAAACAAATATGTTTACAATCCTAAAGTTAAAAAAATAAAATAGAATATGTTACAATTGCATACAGAATATGTTTAGGTAGTATTAGTCAGAATAAATATACCTTTAAAATTTATTCTGAATAATACTACCTAAACAGAATATGTTTAGGATCCTAAAGTATCCATGTTTTCTAATGCATTTACCTTCTCACTTTTGCAAAGAGCAACACTTTGAGCTTCTGCTTCACAGGATACCCTTAGGTCATAAAGATGAATTTATCTTCTAAAACAAGAGGTAAAATACTTATATATTAAGCAATTGCATGCAGTTTTAGGAAATATTAGCACTACAAAAATTTTAGGATTTAACAACACCCAATAGACAACGATTTTTTAACCGTTGTCTTTTTTCCATTTAACAATGGTTTTATTAAAAACCGTTGTAGTTGATCATTGTTTTGAAAAAAGACAACTAGTTTTAAAAAATCGTTATCTTATGTATGTCAAAGACAACGGATTTTTAAAACTGATGTCTATAAATTTGTTTTTTGAGCCTACGACAACGGATTTAATTAACTGTTGTCTATTAGTGTTGCTTACATAATAATACACAACATTTTTATTGAACTATTATCTATGTGAAATATATTTTTTTTGTCAAAGCTTCAACATGTCTAAAAAAAAGATATTTTTTAATAAAAAATAATATTAAAGTAATTTTAATTAAAAAAATACAGTCAACTTTTTTTTTTTGGAAGAATTTGACTTCCCCGTGTGAAAGCTTCAATTTTTTTTAAAGTAATTTTTTTAATAAGGAAGAATTTGATTTTTGGAATATATTTATATATATAAATAAGGAAATTTTTAAAATTAGGTTATATATAAACCCACCCTGTTCCTTTTTCTTCCCCGTGCCCTAGCTCCATCGTCGAACCCCACCCTCGCCGAGTCCGCCTTCGCGCAACACTTCTCGCGCGACAGCCGGCCGAACCAGCCACCTTCCCTCCGGCGACACCCCTTTCCTCTCTTCATCTTCGCCGACACCGAGCCGCCCTCCTACCTCTCCCATGCTCTTCGCAGTGAGGAACTCCGGCAGTTAACGATCGCCGAATCTGCGAAAGAGCAGGCAACTCCGTCGGCGGCGCCTCCAACCTCGAGCAAGGACTTGAGGCATCCGGCTCGGCCGGATTTCGGCACCGTCGACAGGAAGTGCATAGTTAGGGCTAACCATTTCCTGGTCGAGGTGGCTGACAATACTCTTTTCCACTATGATGTGAGTTTCTATTTCTACCTTTTTTGCGATCATTAAGGCTATATTTCATCGTTCTTTCTGTTTGATTGAGTATGCCTTGTTGAAATTTTTAGGTGAATATAGTGTCGGAATCAGTATCAAGAGTCAAAATAGGAAAATTTTGTCTAAGCTTGTGAAGTTGCACAAGGATAATGCCTTGGGAAGACGAAAGCCAGCTTATGATGGAAGGAAGAACCTATATACGGCTGGTGTTTTTCCTTTCGAGTCAAAGGAGTTCATGATTTCATTGCCTGAAAATGATGGAAGGTATAGCTTCTTATTTGATCCTTTATGTTTACTGTCTTTGTTAAAATCGTGTGATTTTCGTGATCTTCAGGAAGGCGAAAGAATTTAGAGTGATTATTAAGCTAGCAGGAAGCACAAGCATACAAAATCTGATCGAGATTTTAGCTGGTCAACAAACTGAGGCACCTCAAGAAGTTATTCAAGCCTTTGATATTGTTCTCGAGGAGTCTCCATCTCTCAAGTAGTCTCTCGTTACTTTTTTTCCCTGTACAAGTTTCTCAAGTGAACTGTATTATTATTAAAATTATTTTCGGTGCAACTTGTTATTGTTCAGGTATACTTCGGTAGCACGTTCCTTTTTTTCTCCTAGTTTTGGGCATCGGGCACCCATTGGAGACGGCTTAGAATGTTGGAGGGGCTACTATCAAAGCCTTAGACCAACACAAATGGGCTTGTCTTTGAACATAGGTAAGTCTTGCCGCAACGGTTCTTTGGTTTATTTGTTTTGAGGAAAATATCAATTTATCTAGGTTATTCCATTATATAAGGTGGGTTGTAATTTTACGACTAAAGTTGTCAGTAACATGTGATTTATATTGTCTTACTTTACTTCATTTTTTGTTGATTAAGTGTTTGGGAGAGGTCCAGAAAAACCCTGAATGAAAGGCTTGTATATTATGTCTTTTGATCCTCATGGGTTTATTTATTTATCCTTGTTATGAATATTGCCATGGTTATCCTTGTCTTTTCAGATAACATGTGTCTCTTCTACAGATATCTCTGCGACATCTTTCTATAAGCCCATGAATATTGTTGACTTTGTAGCTGAGTATCTTAAGCTGCAGGATACTTCAAGGCCCTTATCTGATCAAGACAAAGCTAAGGTTTTCATCTTTCAATCTATTATGAAATGTCATAAACTTTCATTTATTTTTCAAATTAAAGTTGTTTATTGTTGCGAGTTTTTCACAATTGTGGTTGTTGCTTTTGTCTGTTTTGTAGATGCTACATCTTTAATCATTTATTTGAACTCAAGAAGGTGAAAGTATATGAACCAAATGAAAATGCAAAAGATTCAAAAACAAGTGATATTTCTTGATGTTTTATATTTAAATGATCAAAAACAAGGCAATCTTCATCTCATGCACTCATATCCCTTTATTTTTATGCTATTGTTGTTGTTGAATATAATTGTTGTTGAATTAACTTATCATATGTGATTTTTGTTTTCGCAAACAGGAAATGATATCTTAGAAGATGCATAAGAGGAGAAATTTGATTCAACAATGCAAGTTATATTCGAATTCATAAGTGTGATTCTCTATCTGTTGTGGATACTATTTAGTTATAAACTTGGGTCAGAAGTTTGTGAAATATGGATATATACTTTTTTGATTTAATTGTTGGTAGATTATAAGTATATTGATGACATATCCATTGTAAGTCGTGTATATAAGTTCTTGATCAATGATATTTTGATGTTGTTTGGACTAATTTAATATAAAGTTTGATTGATATATAGTTTAAAGTATCTGTCTCCAACAAAAGACAACGATTTTTATTTGTTGTCAAACTATTGTTTAAATCACACAAAAATAATAGTTTAATACTATTGTTAAACTGTTGTCGATTACATTAAAAGACAACGGTGAAAAATCATTGCCGCACTGTTGTCATTGACTAAAAGATAATGATTTTTAACTGTTATTTTTTAGCATCCCTTTTAACAACACGACCTCTAACAACAGTTTTTTTAAGCTACGACAACGGTAAAAAGTCATTGTTAATAAGTATTTTTCTTGTAGTGTAGCATGAGAAAGCAAAACTATGCCATTGTAAGATCAAATTTCTTGTAACAAGCTAGGATAAAAAATTCAACAAGTGAAAGTGGACTAGATTACCTCCAAAATAGGCATACCCATTAATCATAAGGGACGCTGACAATCATCATTACGATGATTGGTTACCTATCAAAAATATTATACAGTAAGCAACTGGAATCAAATTTTTTAAGAAAGTAATACAAAAGCTCTAAATATATTTAAATAAAATTTATATTATATATGAAGGAAATAGATAATCAACATGCTAAGTTCATGTCGATTGCATCATACTTAATTAGATCCTCGTGATAATTTCTAATAAAAAAGTAATATTAAAGATTTTTTGTTGTACTTTTCAATTCCCTCTTGATCACCAGTATGCAAACAGCAAAAGTAATCGACTAAGATAGGTAATTAATGAAATCTCAAAATATAAATAATTATAAAATAGACATTTTTTTGAAATAAAAATAAAAAATCCTTATATTTTTTATTGTAGAATTCTTACAGCTTTTGCTGGATTCCAAATATAGCATATTTTTTTTACTACTACCAACGGTTACCTGCCAAGTTCTCATAGCACGTTCTGTTCCACTTGAGAAGGATGAATATCCATATCTTTTTCATTGGAATAAGAACCCAATCTTTCCAATGATTCCTAATCAATCATGTTTAGGAGTGTAGTTTACAATAGTTACTGAGCTAGTCCATTATAGAGAAAAACAATTTGAGTTTAGAAATTATTGAATTTACACATCAAGAAAATAGAATGGTTTTGAATTAAATTACCAGGTCTATATGATAATTCAACACATTCAAGTGTTGGTGCAAAAAGTATTAGACAAGAACAGTAAATCTTTAGTGTTTTGATGTTTGACAATATACCAAGGTCTAGTCAGAGTAATCAAGGGTTAAACCAAATAGGACTTGATGATTGGTAGGGTAAACCCAAGTTTGATCAGTTTGACCAAAGGGTTAGCCAAACGGGACCTGATATTTGGCAGAGTGATTAGCAGCTAGGGTTGGTCAATTTGACCAAGGGTTAAGCCAAATAGTACCTGATATTTGCAGAGTGATTAGAACACAATGTTGGTTAGTTTGAACAAGGGTTAAACCAAGCATGACCTAATATTTGGCAGAGTGATTAGCACCCAAGATTGGTCAATTTGACCAAGGGTTAAGCCAAATTGGACTTGATGTTTGGCAGAGATCTGGTTAATTAGACCAAGGACTAAGGCAAATAGGACTTGATGTTTGGCAGAAAGAAGTCTAGTCAGGAACAAATGACTAGCAAAGAAGTTCTTATCATGACATCGAAGACCTGGTAAGTGAAGCTAGCATGAAGTCCTGGTTTGAGGAATTAGGCACGAAGACCTGGCCGAGGCTTAGGCACGATGTCCTCATTCGAGGAATTGGGCACTAAAGTCCTGGTCAAGGATTGGATAAAAAATTCTGGTGAATGAAACTGGATCCTAGTGAGTGAAGCTAAGTAGATGAAGTCCTAGTGAGTGAGGCTGGGTACGAAGACCTGACCGCGGGTTGGTCACAACATCTTGGTGAGTGAAGCTGGGTAAAAGGCCTGGTGAGTGAAGCCAGGCAAGGTAAAGTCCTAGTGAATGAGGCTAGGCATTGGGAAACTCTAAGGAGTTGACCTTAGGTAGTAAAGTCTTGGAGAGTTGACTCCAAGTAAAGCCTAGTAGGTCAGGTAGACTTATAGAACTAACGCTAAGGAGTGTTTGTTTATTTTGTGTTTGTTTGTCTTGTAGGAACCTGGAGCTGGAGGCAAGATGGGAGAGTAAACGCAAATGAACAAAGCCTGGGTTAGGAGCTCCAAGGCGCCCCTAAAGCACCTGGGCACCCCATGACCAGAGTGCCCTCAAGGTTGTTGAGGGCGCCCTGAACACTATTTTTATCCGCGCACCATGTTCGTCGATTGGATCATATTGGATCATATGGAGGGCGCCCTTATAGGCACACGAGTGCTTGAGTGACCCATATATAAAGGGGTTTGAACCGTGGTTTCAGATCATCAAATTCTTCATCCTACTACTCACTTTCTATGAAGCAAAGGTGCTAATGCGAAGTTCTATGACCAAGGAGACTCCAGGTAGCGCTTCGGACTTTCGGATTGGTCGAAATCTTCATTCTTGGGTTTGCTTTTATTATGACAAGCTATACTTAATTTTCATTTACTTTTGCTTATATCTCTTGAACTGTAAGACGAGTTTTCTCTACTTTTGAAAATTCCAGAAAGGAGACTATTAGTGGACTCACGCCGAGTTCATAGGCCTTGGACATACTACCCCTGGGGAGTTGGGAACCAAGTAAATAAATCCTACATGTCTACTATTTTATCGTTATTACTTTTATTATTCAGCTTTGATAGAAAGAACGAATGAACAATAAAATTGTGACACGAATGTTAGTCGATATTCATCCCCCCTCTATCAATGCTACAGATCCCATAATTGGTATCAGAGCAGGTGGCTCTGATCGAACTCACCGCCGAAGAAGCAAGAAGGCCAAGAATTGAGGGTGAGACAAGGGTCAAAAAGATAAATTTAATTATGTCTAATTTCAAATTTCATATAACTTATTTTAAGTGCAGGGAGAGAGAACACGACAAAAACAAGTGTCCTACTCATAAGATTCGAATGACCCTACCGACGACAATGGGGTACCAGTGCTAAGAGTCTGGAGGGACAAGAATCACATCCAGTGCTTCAAGTGTTGGAAGCATGGGCACTATAAAAACCAATGCCCAGAATGGAGGAAGAACAGATCGACAATACTAGAAAATGTGAGGATGATAAAGAGATTTAATTTTTGTAATAATCTTGTTAGCTTAGATTCTAATTTGCATGATAATTTTGTTTCCAAAAATGCCCTATGAATGCAAACGTAACTTTTTTCGGATAAATTAGACTTTTTACACAATAAGTTAAATATGTTACATGATAAATTATTTAATGGATCTAAATCAAACATTGACAATATTGAAATATTAAATATTAACTCCTTAATTTTTAATATTAATGCGGCAATTTTAGACATTAATTTCAGTATTTTGAATAATTTCTCAGATAATTCTGAAGATAATAATAAAAATTCAATTAATAATCATGAAGATAATCCTAATAATTTTGTAGATAATAATGAAATTTTAATTAATAATCATGAAGTTAATGTTGATGCAGTCTGCCTCGATTGTTGTTTTGGTGTTGACAACGATTTAAGTTTGGTTGAGTGAATTCGGATTAAGTCCATGTAACGCCCGCCCCTTACGTGAGCGACGCGTTACTTTTTTTTTTCTTTCGTACATTATTGCATATGAAGCGTAAATATAGCAGTGAAATAATACTAAATCATGAACATATACAATTGGATAAATTTCTTTCTAGCTAAACTACTTTAAGCATGTGAATCATAGCATAGCATATTTAACAAGAAAGTATACAGTTCTACACTAAGCATGTATATCATAAAGAACTTCAACTCCAACAAGTGGTAAGCATAAACATAAGAACTAACACATGCAGTTTATAAGTAGCAACATTAAGTCCATGAAAAGTAAGCCCATAAGTAAGAGTAAAGACAATAGTAGGATCGTTCTGCCAAGTCACTACCACAAACACACATGCCCTCCTGCTACTTCCCCTTCTTTAGAAACCTTTAGTTTGATCTGAACATAAGAAGGTAGACTATAAGCATAAAATGCTTAGTAAGCTCCTTGCTTACTCACAAAATTCGTACATCACATATAAGTAGAAATCTATATCATTTGACATAAACATATAACATGAATAAATATTTAAAGCATCTAAAGCACATAAACATAAACACTTAAAACATGAATATATGTATCATTATTAAGGATATGGCATGAGTAAGTACTTAAAGAACATAATATTTGCATAATCTTTAAAACATAATCATGTGCATAAACATTAGACATAACATATGCAATATCATTAAACATAAATATGTGCATAAACATTAACATAGCATATGCAATATCATTAAACATGTCCATAAACATTAAACATAGCATATGCAATATCATTTAACATAAATATGTGCATAAACATTAAACATAGCATATGCAATATCATTAAACATAAACATGTGCATAGACATTAAGAATGCTCTTTAAAAAATATATATAATATAATACTTGAACATCAACATATCATCATCATTGGGATCCCTGGCTTGTACCCATTCATCATTTGCGCGCATCCCTTCGTAGAGTGCGAGGTAGCTAATCCCGACCTACTAGGGTACTAGGCAACCTCTAGCCTAGGGACAGCTACGGTAGTCCAGAACCGGGGCCTTGCTTAGGAGTCCATCCCTTGGACCTTTTTCAAGATCCGGTACAAGCCAATACATAAAGTAAAATATCATACATGATTCCTTTTCTTTCCATAGCAATAGCGTTCGTCATTTCCTTTCTTTTCTTAGAAATTGCTCTTTAGACATTCTTTTATTCATAATGTCATACATGTCATGGGCATACATACAAAGCATAAATATCATCATAACTTTCAAGCATGAACATGACATGGAGAAAACATAATTTCATGGTAAGAAAATTCATAACATGCCAACTTATCATTCATGATTCATAAAACACATAATGTTCAATTTAAAACTAAGGGTAATACATCTAGGGAACTTGTTTCATTTTTTTTTCATCTATCATGGCATAATGAAACATGGATACCTTTAATTCAACCATAATTCAACATATACTCTACTGGTCAAAACATTTAGATAGGGTTATCATGGCATAAAAACACAACACAACATCACACACTCATACAACATGCATACATTGAATATCCTATTACAAAGAGACATTATCAAGTGAGGTCGTGACCTTAACCCATCCAAAAATCCAATTTAAGGTACTGATCATAAACTTCTAAGGTTCATATCAACATGAAAATGATAAAAAAATAAGAGCAATTGATTCATACAACATGCATATAATACATATTCTAACACTAGGAAGCATTAGCAAGTAACATGGCATCTTTAACTCATTTTTTTAACCCTTAATTAGGGTATTGGCCGAACATGTATAGAGGAGAAAACATGGCATAAATATATATAAAACACTCAACAAAACATTAACAAGGAATTAAAACCATTAGCTAGTGAAAAAGAACCCAAACATCTTCTTATGGCCAAAAGGTCTATGGTTTCATGGGAGCCTTGGCCTAAACTTTTAAGGGTCTTTTGCTTCATTTTTTTTTCATCATAACTCATAACTTAACATCAAGAAAATATTGGAGTCATTAGATAGCATCAAACACAAACCTAGGCCCTAAATCCATGCTTGGCCGAAATCCACTCATAGGGTAAAACTTCACGATTTTAGCAACACATCGCAAGATCATACAAGAACATGAACAAAACGTATATAAGCTATTATGTTGCAGGTGTGGGAAGTCTTACCCTTGTGCTAAAGATTCTCAAACACTATATATCACCTAGAAGGAGAAAGAAAGAACTTCTTGCTCCTTGGATCTTCCTTTGCTTCACCAACACAAAGCCTTCACTAGATCTTCTTGGAGAGATTTTTTTTTTTTTTGATGGAGAGGGAGCCTAGGTGATTTCGGCAAGGAGAGGATGAGGAGATGCCTTGTGGCATTTTTTCCTCATCTTCTTATGGTAAATGAAGAGGTATGTCTCTTCACTTTCCATGGTGACCCTTTTCCTTCCATGGTGACTCTTTTACCTTCCATGGTGACTCTTTATCTCCCTTACACCTATCTACAACTTCCTCTATCCTCCTAATAGCACTCCCTTGCTAGGTGAATTGGTTACATATGCATTCTTAAGGCTTACAACATCTCTAAGGTCCAAGGTTAGATCCTTGGCACCTACCTCATGTCATTTTTTTATATTCTTTTGCAAGCCCATCTAAAGTAAGGCACATTACATGATGTGTTATTTCTTTTATCCTCATGGGGCCCATTAAGATAACTAATGAAGTGCTATTTAAGACCCATTAGGAATTTCAACCATTTAGAGCCCATATAAGGCCCATTAACACTTACACTAAAATTCCCACAACTCTAACTATCATTCATGAATCATAATCAATATGGCTATTATTCATGCAATTATACTCAATATTAGGGATAATATTGAAGGGAATTTTAGTGGGGTGTTACAATTCTCCATACCTTCTGGGAAGTTCGTCCTCGAACTTAAAATAACTCCGGAAACTTTTGTTTCATATCGTCCTCGCGTTCCCAGGTAGCTTCTTCAAATTGTTGACTTTGCCACAATATCTTGACTAAGGGCACATCTTTGTTCCTCAGCTTTTTGACTTCCCGATCAAGAATCTGGATAGGTCGGCTTTCACTAATGTCACAGATCATTTCTTTGTTGTCATTATTGATGTTCTATTCTCAGCAACACTTACTTCTCCAGCCATAAAAATATTTATCCAATTACTCCCTCAGTTATCTTTTAATCTTAGTCATTTTTCTACTCATTACTTCATCATCTTTTATCTCTTCTCTCTTTTTTTTCACTTTCTCGAAATCTCTGTCAACACGTATCTTATACTCTATGTTAGACTTGGTTTACAAAATCAAGTCTAATTAACATTGATCAATTATATTATATACATCTCATTAAACGAACTAATCATTTGTCACGTCAGTTAACACATAGCACAACTTTATTTAATCAGGCCTAATAAGTTCATACAACAAACAGTAGAATTTAATGAACTAGATAGGTTGACATCATTCCCATAATAAAAAATATTATGCAGTGTCTATCACTCTCTCGTTCATCTCTAATCGGCCAGCCTCGGGATCTTCTACAGATTCTATCGGATCTTCCTCTAATATTTCAGGATCTTCCTCTATCATTACAATATCAGAATCTTCCTCAACTATTTCAGGATTTTCCTCAGGCAATTCAAGACCTTCCTCAAACATTCCTGGATCTTCCTTGAACATTTCGGGATCTTCCTCGAACATTTCGGGATCTTCCTCCTCAGAATCTTCTAGATCCTCTAGGAACTTATGGCGAAGTAGCTGCTTACATAACTCAGCATATGAGATACGACATTCATGATGCCCCCATATCTGATGTGCAACTTCTCTCGCACGCTTTGGCAATGAATGAATCAATGCTCCAATTCTATAATCATCCAAGATTGGGAACTCTTCCTGCTCGAGTTTCCAAAATAGTCGATCCAATTTCCCTATATTGCCTTGGATTCCAAGAACCGGACTATAGTCAACTTCTTCTATCTGCTCTATTAGCTCACGACATCGCTCATAGCAACGAATCGTGGTGCACATCTCATGCGACATCTGGAATTGAAAAATGACATAATCAGTACAAAATTGACAAAAATCAGTAACAAAACTAGTTTTCTTTTTTTTCAATTCACAAATATATGCACAGAAAGAAGCACCCAAAAACAATAAGTTCCCTTTACTTTAGTAGTTACAATTACTTATGCTACTGGTCTGATCGATTTATATGTCTTACTGTTGTTGCTTCACTTAAGCCTATTTAAGTTAGGGTTCAACATAGTGATCAAATCAGTTAGTTTAGTTCGGATTATTTGCTCAAACAGGTTTGGTTAAACCAACTAATGGTTTGAACCAAAACCGATTCGACCAATCTAATCTCATTAAACTAAATTTGAGTCTAATTTAAATTAATTGAACCAAACTAAACTAACTACCGGTTACAGCTTTTGATTGAGACTCTTCTCTCTTAATGAGCGGTCGGGGTTTCAATCCTTCTTTGGGCAGCAACTTTTTTTTTTCTCTTCTCACCTCTTATTTTCTTTTTATTTCTACCTATTATATTACTCATGTACCTTTATTTCTAATATTTTAATGTTTCAGATCACTGAGATTGTTTTACAAAGACTCGTTAAATAAATTCTCATTCGTATCTAAGTACTTTTTAGAACATTATGCTAAGCTTGTTTATTAAATTTTTGCTATTGCACTTACTCTACTGCTTTTATGTTATCATAAAAAAAATACTACTCACTTCTGTTAATTTATTATCTAATAATATAATGGACATCATATCTACATACTCTACTTTGCCTTCTCACATCTATTTTCATTACTAAAATTGTTTATCTTCACTAAAATCTATTATTACTCTTTTATCTTTTTCACAAGCTTTCTCTCGTTTATGTTTTTAATTATCCTAGTTTATTTCTTACATTCTTACACTTATTTCCTTCTCTCCATTAAGCACTAAAACTTCTTCTTATTCTGTACGGCATAATCTTTCTTATGTCTTTTGTCTTGCTATTTCTTAGACATTTTATTCTACTGACCATTTACTTTTTTTTTTATAATTATTATCACTAACTATCAATTCAGACTTCATCACTAACTATCAATTCAGTCTTCTAGCAATGTTTTTCTTCATAAAGACAAGGCTAATATAAGTTATTGTTATTCCTACCTGCATATCAAACTCTCATAAAGTAAAGGTATTGTTCATATTTACATATCCTAAAAGTACTCTCTATCATAAGGTATCATTCATATTTGCATATTCTAGAATCATAAAAGAAAGTAAGGCATGCCTAGAGGTACTTACTTGGAAGCTGCAGGAAGAAGGCTTGATGTGTATGTAGTGAGCGACGCGTTACCTTTTTTTTTTTTTCTTTCGTACATTATTGCATATGAGGCGTAAATATAGCAGCGGAAATAATACTAAATCATGAACATATACAATTGGATAAATTTCTTCCTAGTTAAACTACTTTAAGCATGTGAATCATAGCATAGCATATTTAACAAGAGAGTATACAGTTCTACATTAAACATGTATATCATAAAAAACTTCAACTCCAACAAGTGGTAAGTGTAAACATAAGAACTAACACATGCAGTTTATAAGTAGCAACATTAAGTCCATGAGAAGTAAGTCCATAAGTAAGAGTAAAGACAACAATAGATCGTTCTGCCAAGTCACAGCCACACACACACATGCCCTCCTGCTGCTTCCCCTTCATTAGAAACCTTTAGTTTGATCTGCAACATAAGAAGGTAGACTATAAGCATAAAATACTTAGTAAGCTCCTTGCTTACTCACAAAATTCGTACATCACATATAAGTAGAAATCTACATCATTTGACATAAACATATAATATGAATAAATACTTAAAGCATCTAAAGCACATAAACATAAACACTTAAAACATGAATATATGTATCATTATTAAGGATATGACATGAGTAAGTACTTAAAGCAAATAGCATTTGCATAATCTTTAAAACATAATCATGTGCATAAACATTAGACATAGCATATGCAATATCATTAAACATAACATGTGCATAAACATTAACATTGCATATGCAATATCATTAAACATAAACATGTGCATAAACATTAAACAAGCATATGCAATATCATTAAATATAAACATGTGCATAAACATTAAACACAACATATGCAATACATTAAACATAAACATGTGCATAAACATTAAGGATGCTCTTTGAAAAAATATATATAATATAATACTTGAACATCACCATATCATCATCATTGGGATCCCTGGCTTGTACCCATTCATCATTTGCGCGCATCCCTTCGTAGAGTGTGAGGTAGCTAATCCCGACCTACTAGGATACTAGGCAACCTCTAGCCTAGGGACAGCTACGGTAGTCCAGAACCGGGCCTTGCTTAGGAGTCCATCCCTTGGACCTTTTTCAAGATCCGGTACAAGCCAATACATAAAGTAAAATAGCATACATAATTCCTTTTCTTTCCATAGCAATAGCGTTCGTCATTTCCTTTCTTTTCTTAGAAATTGCTCTTTAGACATTCTTTTATTCATAATGTCATACATGTCATGGGCATACATTCAAAGCATAAATATCATCATAACTTTCAAGCATGAACATGGCATGGAGAAAACATAATTTCATGGTAAGAAAATTCAAACATGCAAACTTATCATTCATGATTCATAAAACACATAATTTCAATTTAAAACTAAAGGTAAAACATCTAGGGAACTTGTTTCATTTTTTTTTTCATCTATCATGGCATAATGAAACATGGATACCATTAATTCAACTATAATTCAACATATACTCTACTGGTCAAAACATTTAGATAGGGTTATCATGGCATAAAAACACAACACAACATCACACACTCATACAACATGCATACATTGAATATCATATTACAAAGAGACATCATCAAGTGAGGTCGTGACCTTAACCCATCCAATAACCCAATTTAAGGTACTGATCATAAACTTCTAAGGTTCATATCAACATGAAAATGACAAAAAAATAAGAGCAATTGATTCATACAACATGCATATAATACATATTCTAACACTAGGAAGCATTAGCAAGTAACATGACATCTTTAACTCATTTTTTTAGCCCTTAATTAGGGTATTGGCCGAACATGTACAGAGGAGAAAACATGGCATAAATATATATAAAACACTCAACAAAACATTAACAAGGAATTAAAACCATTAGCTAGTGAAAAAGAACCCAAACATCTTTATGGCCAAAAGGTCTATGGCTTCATGGGAGCCTTGGCCTAAACTTTCAAGGGTTTTTGCTTCATCTTTTTTTTCATCATAACTCATAACTTAACATCAAGAAAACATTGGAGTCATTAGGTAGCATCAAACACAAACCTAGGTCCTAAATCCATGCTTGGCCGAAATCCACTCATAGGGAAAAACTTCACGATTTTAGCAACACATCGCAAGATCATACAAGAACATGAACAAAACGTATATAAGCTATTATGTTACAGGTGAGAGGAGTCTTACCCTTGTGCTAAAGATTCTCAAACACTATATATTGTTGGGACCGGGTGCATGTTGACATGGATGCGGGTTCGTAATTTTAAAATTAATTACGTGCAGCGGAAGGTTTAGCATAAATAATTTCTCAAATTATTTAACCACACATCTAAGCATGCAATTTTATCTTGTATAGACATGATCATATATTTAAAATATTGCAGAAACATAAACTAATTTACGTATTACCTCGCGTAACTCGAAGGAAGGGACGAGATCCAACCGTAAGCGTCCCTTAGAAGCTCCGCCTCTATTCGCGTCCACGCCGAGTATCTTCGGGATGACTTCGCAAAGCCATGAGTTTCGTGTTCTCGAGAACTACTAGATTCTCCGAGAACGCGACAAGAAAAATCAAGAGAGAAGTCGGAAGACTAACTACAAAAGGATGGCCAAGCTTCCTTCTCCGGCAGCAGGTGGTGGTCAGCAAAAGATCCTTCTTGGGGCTGGTTGGCGCACGGCAAGAAGGGGAGAAGAGAAGGAGAGAAAGAGAGGGAGAGAGCCTATGCCTTCATCACTTTGATTATTTTCCAAGCCTTGCCTTGGTCCTTTATATAGTGGTCTCTCAACCATCAAGCCTCTCAAATATGGAATAACATATTCCATCATGCCAAGTTTGATTTTATATCATGGTTATAATCATATTTTAATTCATGATAAAAATCAATCAAGTCTCTTTTCTCTTATGGAATAAATTTCTTTATCATGGTAAATCAATCCATGATTGATTTTATAAAATAAATCAATCTATGGTTCATTTTAATTTCCATGAAAAATAAACCAAACCTTGGTTTATTATATATAAAAATTTATATCATCCATAATTTTATAAAACAAACCACACTTGGTTTATTTTATAAATTGAACCAAAAACTTGGTTCTCTCCCTTTGTTGTGGCCGGCCAAGCAAAGAGGATGGAGGCCCTCTTTGGCCGGTCCATCCAAGTCACGCCCCAATGAATTAAACTTATTTAATTCATCTATTAAGTCTTCAAAAGACTTAGCCATTTTACGCTTCCGATGCGTCTCTGAAACATTCAGATTCGACTTATCGTTTGGCTCAACCAAACTTAATCTCTCTTGATTGGAAAATCCAATTTTCAACTCGTTTTAAATCCCTTGGATTACCCATAGTGCATGTGACTAAATAGGCTTTCTATTTATGTTGGCCGTCTATAATTAATCAATTATAGAACGATTATGAGTGACACCTAGTAGTACATCATGATCCCCAATTAATCGAAAGATCAACGGTTGACCTCAGAAACAATTCTGAATCCCTTCAGCAGCTATAATGAATCGTGCCCCATTCCCTTCACCATCTTATACCACTTGGTTCAGAACATGGTCTATATATGTCAGTCCCCACTAGGCTGACTACGTCACACCTAGCCCAAGTAACGTTTTCTCGTCCTACGGATTCTAATTACTCTCATGTATTTAAGAGATTTATACTCTGAACATGTCATGCTCTGGCCAGAGGCTTCGAGTAACAATCCGATGATAGGCCTCGGGTATACATCTCCTCGCAAGGAGTGGTGAATCCTTTGTAGGCTGTTCAAACATCTTCGGGCACTTCGGCTTATACCCAATCATCCTGGGTCCACACCTCCTTGGAGATGTTTGCTTAAGATGTCAAAGTATAAGTCTCCATGACCAAGATGACTTGAACACCGCAAGTCAAAGGAACATCGCACTTAAGCTGTAGTAAGAACTTCATTAACATATCTATATGTAGACTAACATATGAAGTTTTACAGCCAGTTACTCCAATGAACTAGTTCCCTTAACTAGCATTCATGTTTATCTCCGGACATCTCAATGTCACCAGCCAGTGAGAATCAGCTGATTAGAGAATAACCCATGCTAGTCTCAACAGAATTGATAGTGTCCGTATTTATCAATTCATCGACTAGGGACAATTTCAATACTTCACAATTGCACATGTAGAGATAATCACTAGTTGTGAATTCACCATAAATTCTCTCATGCTGTGAATTGTATTGCGGACATTCAGTAAATTAGTTTAAGATCTCAATCAAATACACAAACATGTATACTCAAATAGTGAATATTCATTTATTAAAATAAATGATTACAATCATAAGGCGATTGCCTTAGGACACTTATCTCATATCACTAATAAACTCCCACTTGGCCTAATGCCAATCGCTACGATACCCAATACCACAGGCTCTAACATGACCCTCAAACTTGCTTTGAGACAATACCTTAGTTAAAGGATCCGCTAAATTCCTTTCAGTGGGAATTTTCTCAATTTGTATATCATTCCTACTTATAATCTCTCTGATCAGATGATAGCGGCTAAGCACATGTTTGGATCACTGATGAGACCTTGGTTCCTTTGCTTGTGCAATAGCTCCATTGTTGTCGCAGTAAACCGGTATTGCTTCATCAATGGTTGGAACCACACCAAGTTCTGAGATAAACTTCTTGATCCAGACTGCTTCCTTTGCTGCTTCCGAAGCTGCAATATATTCCGCTTCCGTGGTAGAATCCGCTACGGTGTCTTGCTTGCACCCTATGAGCTTAATCCCTTCAGGTGGGTTAACCAAGTCCCATACTTGATTTTTGTACATGGAATCCATTTCCGACTTCATGGCTTCAAGCCATTTATCCCTTTCTGAATTTTTAAGAACATCTTCATAACTGATAGATTCGTCATCGTTAATGAGTAACACGTCGTTCGATTCACTTATGAGAAATCCGTATCTCTCTGGAATATTGTGTGTCCTATCAGACCTACGAAGAAGTGGTGTTGTTTTAGGTTCAACTGATAGCTCATCATTATGAGTTATTGGTTGTGGGTCTAGACTAGGTGTCTCTGTAATGTCTATTGGAGTTTCTTGAACTTCTTTAAGTTCAATGCTACTCCCACTGTTTTCTTGTAAAAGAAATTCTTTTCCTAGAAATACAGCATGCCTTGAAACAAACACCTTTTGTTCCAAGGGATGATAGAATTGGTAACCTCTCGTTTCCTTAGGGTATCCAATAATTAGACATTTATCAGACTTAGCATCCAATTTGTCTGATACAGTCCGCTTTACATAAGCAGGACAACCCCATATCTTTAGGTGAGATAAATGAGGTTTCTTACTATTCCACGTCTCATATGGAGTAGTAGAGACTACCTTGGTCGGGACTCTGTTTAGTAAGTAAACAGCTGTCTTAAGCACATAGCCCCAAAAGGATTTTGGAAGAGTTGCATGATTCATCATAGATTTAACCATGTCCATCAAGGTTCGGTTACGCCTCTCAGATACACCATTATGCTATGGTGTATATGGCGGAGTCCATTGAGATAATATCCCATTGTCCCTAAGATAATCTTGAAACTCTTGACTTAAGTATTCACCACCCCGATCGGATCGAAGTATCTTAATACTTTTGTCAAGCTGTTTCTCTACTTCACTTCTGAACTCTTTGAATTTCTCAAAAGCTTCAGATTTGTGTTTCATTAAGAACACATAACCGAATCGTGAATGATCATCGATAAAGGTAATGAAGTAGCTATAGCCTCCTTGTGTAAGAGTTGACATTGGTCCACATACATCAGTATGTATTAGACCAAGCAATTCTCCCACTGGTTTACCTTTTTCAGAAAAGGGTAATTTGGTCATCTTGCCTTTTAAGCATGATTCGCATGTATCAAATGAACCAGGTTCAAATGATTCCAGAATTCCACATCGGTGTAATTTGGCCATGCGTTTCTTGCTTACATGGCCAAGACGACAATGCCACATATAGGAGTCTGTTTGATTATCTATTCGAGCACGTTTGTTGCTAACTTCGATATTGAAAACGTCACCAGATAAATCTAACGTGTAGATACCATTGCATAAAGTTTCGGTCCCATAAAGAACACCATTTAAAGTTATGTAACAACAATTGTTACTAACCCTTTTCATTCAAGCATGAAATAGATACAATGTTCTTTATTAACGAAGGAACAAAAATAACAATTATCCAATTCTAAGACAAGTCCAGTAGGGAGCTTTAGCAAATATGTTCCGATGGCAACAGCAGCAATCTTTGCTCCATTTCTAACTCGTAAATTTGCTTCTCCCTTGACGAGTCTTCTTCTATTCCTCAGCCCTGTATGTCATTACATATATGTGAGCTACACCCAGTATCAAGTACCCAGGTGTACGAGGAAATAGAGTGGCATTCAATAACGAAGATACCTGAAGAGGATGGGGCATCGGATGCCTTCTTCTTCAAGGACTCAAGATAAACCTTGCAGTTTCTTCGCTAGTGGCCCTCCTTGCCGCAGTGATGGCAAGTGCCTTTTGGTGCCTTTTCAATCTTTTTGGCCCTTTTCTTCCTTCCCTTATTTTGTATTTGGGCTTCCTCTTAGAGCCTTTCTTTGAGGAACCAACTAACAATACCGTCTTCTGATCCTGCTTTACAGAAGGCTCTACAGTCTTAAGAAGGTTAAGCAACTCAGGAATGGTAGTTTCCAGTTTGTTCATCCGATAGTTCATCACAAACTGTGAGTAACTCTTGGGCAAACAACGCAGAATTAAGTCAATACTTAGTTCGTGATCCATTGCAAATCCGAGTGTACCTAGTCGCTCAATGTAACCCAACATCTTCAACACAAACTGTGAAACAGAAGTGCCTTCCTGCATCTTAGAGGTGAAGAGGAGTCTGGAGACCTCAAACTTTCGGATCTCGCCTGCTCGTCAAACAGCTCATGAAGATGGAAGACGATGGTATGAGCATCCATATGCTCATGCTGCTTTTGTAGCTCAGGTACCATTGCAGCCAGCATGATGCAACTCGCAAGTTCAGAATCGGCCACATGTTTCTGATAGGCCACTAATTGGTCTGGAGTTGCATCTTCAGGAGGATGGTTGGGAAGTTGTTCTTCAAGGACATAAGCAAGCTTTTCTGCCTTGAGGACTATCCTCAGGTTTCGAAGCCAGTCCATGAAGTTTGGCCCAGTCAGCTTATTGATGTCCAAAATGGAACGCAAGTTCAGAGAAGACATGATCAGGTGATTATCCTAAAATACAAATTGAGCTTATGTGATAAGAATGATAAAGAATGCATCAATATACATTAATTAAATCTTATTTATTTTTCAAATTGAATAACCCTTTTTATCAATTCGGGAGATCGTAGGAACATCTCCAAATAGGTTGATATCCAACCATAGATAAGAACAACTATGGCTAGAGTCCATCAAGTTATTCTTAGCTATGAAGGTAGGTAATTATACCGATTACATATTATACATATGTAACTATCACATTATGCTATCAACTAATTGAATGATTGCATAAATCATTGGGTTGTTAACTCATTAACAAGTATGCAACAATATACATAGCACCCAACTGCACCTCTCTTTACATCGACCTTGGTTGTGGCACAACAAATCGATGCTCCAAGCTTAAGGCTGACCCATTAATCAAGAAATAGTTTTAATATGGTTGGAGCTCATTCAACCGTTTAGTCAGGCTTGGATGTGTCCAACAATCAAAACTAAGGATTGACCTCTGACTCCAACTATATTAATCATAAACTAATTCCATGGTTTGAACATGTTGAGGTTCAAGCCGGGCATGGATGTGTCCATCAACCCAAACGAGAAACAAAACTCCGGTTTTAACCATATTCATGGAAGGTGTTGGCCTTAATATTTTGTAAGGGGTTTTGAGTCTCATTCTTTTCTTTTATGCACATTCATTACATATAATTATGTCATGTTCTAACGATTTCCTTAATAAAGTATGTATGTGACTTAATTTATCAAGTCTCATTAATTGAATTAGGAACCGGATTTCCTAATTCTAATTTCATACTTTATTCAAGGAATTATTTTGGGAAACAATTTCCTGAATTATCATAATCAATTTCGAAAATAATATGTTTAAGACTTTGATTTCTCTAAATCAAATCTTATTAAATTAAGAGACAGATTCCCTTAATTCAACCACATATTATTTTCATGAAAATCTTATTTAAGGAAATATACTCTATAGGAAACAATTTTCCTAATTAATTTTGGAGACAATAATATGTAAGTGAAGGATCGTTCAAGGCGTGCAGAGGGGGGGTGAATGCACTTTTTCGGATCTTTGAACTCTACAGAATTGTTAGCGCAGCAGAAATAATATGCAAAAGAATTAAAGCACAATGCTAACACTTATCGTTTACTTGGTATCCACCCAGATGGGTGACTAGTCCAAGGATCCACGCCGCGAGCACCACTTTTCACTATCGAAAAGTCTCCTTGAGGTGGAGAAACCTTTACAGCAAGATCTTCCTCTTTACAGATGCAGAAATACAAGAGAGGAAGCAAGAATCACTCTACACACGAGCAACACTTCGACACTGTACGGAACCGTACCGTACACGTACAAAACGTGCTCCTTTTATAGGTGAACAGGACATATTCGCAATCTGTCCAGCCCGCACCAGTCGACTACCCCTGGGGCAGTCGACTGGCCTAGCATTAATTGCTAGCCAACGGCTAGTTTCGGGGGTATACCAGTCGACTGCCCAAATGCCAGTCGACTGGTCCGAGGCCGCAAACTTTCTGTGGGTTTTGGCAGTCGACTGCCTCTGGGCCAGTCGACTGCCCTGCCTCTCAGCTCAGCTCCAGTCACTCCGGATCTTCTCCTTCACGTGAGCCTTTAGGTCTGCTCCCTTGGCTCGCCTCTTGAAGTCCTCTTCCTCTGGCTATCATCCCTCGGATGCGCACGCAAGCCTCCCCTTGACTTGCCTCCATGCCACCCTTCACGTGTGCCCTTGAAGTCCACTTCCCGGCTTGCCCTTGGAGCTCTCCTCCCTCGGCTCTCATCCCTCGGATATGTCCGCCATGTGTGATTCTCCAAGTCCTGCAAACTCAATCACACACATCAAATACAACATAACACTATAACCTTAAACATATTCGCCCACACATCAAAACCATGATCTTCCAATCATTTAAGGGTCGATTGCCTCAACAATCTCCCCCTTTTTGATGTGTGGCAAAATGTTTAAGTTAGAGATAAACAACAACCACAATAGCAATAGCAAAACATAGCAATTGAAAAATCATGAGACATAGTGACCCTAAGAGGTAACCTCCCCCTTAACCTATGTCTTCCCCCATTTTCAATTCTAGTCACAATCCAAGTTAAGTTTCCACTTAACAACAACAATATGTTAAAAATATAAGACATATCAGAACCTAAGAGGTACCTCCCCCTTAATCCATGTCTTCTCCATTTTTAAACATTCAAGTTCTAAGTTAGAAAGAAAACCTTAAACCATCTATTCTAAGTTAAAATTCTAACTTAAAACCCATTCTCCCCCTTTGACACCATCAAAATGATTGCCTCAAGCAACCAAAACTCATGGCATCAAGTGAGAGAATTTTTAATTTCTGAAATTTCTCACAGTGGCTGAAAACTTGCATGCCAGTCAACTGCCCATAGGGCAGTCGACTGATACGCTATCAATCTGATTTTTCAGGTTTTCTGTCGAATTTCAGAAACTTCCAGAAAATTTCAAAAAATTCCAAAAATTGTAAAATTTTGCATACATGTTTGAAATGTTATACTCTATCAGGGAAAAATATTAAACCATATAAAATTTCAAACATGCATGACTTTTGATAAAAATCCAAAATCTTTGAGAACCACTACATTTTGTATCAAACTTTGAAACCAATTTTGCAATCATATGAATTTTAAAAGCATGGCAAAGTATGTAAGACATAAAATGGTTTTCAAAGGTTTAAAATGTCCAACTATGATCTTTGGGCAAAGTATCCATTGATTAAACACTTGCCTTCCCATAGTTGGTCTAATTTTTATATTTTGATACTTTTAATGGTCCAACAATGTGCCACAAGCACAAGTGAGCCAAATGTATCACCCTAATGGATCAAGCACCCTTATTTAAGGCCAATGTCTCCAAGTTCATCCTATACTTCCACAAAACACATTCCAAGGCCTCTTCTTAAGGATGTAAACTCCGATTCGGGAAGAGGCTTGGTAAAGATGTCGGCTAGGTTCGACTTTGATTCAACATAGTGTAGTTCTATGTCTCCCCTTGCCACATGGTCTCTAATGAAGTGATGTTTCACTTCAATGTGTTTTGTCCTAGAATGGTGAACCAGATTTTTAGTTAAATTGATTGTACTTACATTATCACACAAGACTTTGACCTTGGTGTAATATAACTCATAATCCTCTAAGGTGTGCATGATCCAAAGGAGTTGGGAAACACACCCACCCATTGCCACATATTCCGCTTCCGTTGTTGATAGGGCAACGCATGGTTGTTTCCTACTACTCCAACTAACTAAGGAAGACCCAAGGAATTGACACCCTCCACTTGTACTCTTCCTATCTAGCTTACAACCCGCATAGTCCGAGTCGGTGTATCCAATTAGGTCAACACTAGGGGTTCTAGGATACCAAAGTCCGACATTAAGGGTCCCTTTTACATATCTTAAGATCCTCTTGACTACAACCAAATGGGACTCTTTGGCACAAGATTGGTACCTTGCACACATACCTACCGCAAAAAGTATATCGGGTCTACTAGCGGTAGGTATAGGAGGCTACCAATCATGCTCCTGTATTGTTTAGAGTCTACCATTTTCCCTTCAATGTCACTATCCATTTTCACATTGGTTCCTATGGGTGTAGATGCTACCTTAGCATTTTTTAAATCAAATTTCTTTAACATCTCCTTAGCATATTTGGTTTGAAAGACATGTGTACCTTCATTAGTTTGCTTAACTTGAAGACCTAAGAAAAAGGTTAACTCTCCTACAAGACTCATCTCAAATTCATCTTCCATACACTTGATGAATTCTTGTAGGAAGTCATTATTTGTTGACCCAAAAATGATATCGTCTACATAGACTTGGGCAACAAATATGTCCTTGTCCTTAGATTTTAGGAACAATGTAGGGTCAATTGTTCCTCTCCTAAACCCCTTAGACACTAAAAATGAAGAAAGCCTTTCATACCAAGCCCGGGGAGCTTGTTTCAATCCATATAAGGCTTTTCTCAATTTGAACACGTGTCTTGGAAAGTTAGGGTCCTCAAACCCGGGGGGTTGTTCTACATAGACCTCTTCCTTAATGATCCCATTACGGAATGCCGATTTCACATCCATTTGGTGGAGTGTGAAACCCATGTGAGCGGCATAGGCTAATAGAATTCTAATTGATTCTAACCTAGCTACGGGGGCATAAGTCTCATCGTAATCTAGTCCCTCAACTTGGTTAAAACCTCTAGCTACCAATCTAGCCTTGTTCCTAGTGATTTTACCTTGGTCATCTAGTTTGTTTCTAAAGACCCATCTAGTGGTTACAATAGTACAGTCATTGGGTTTAGGTACTAACTCCCAAACTTCACTTCTCTCAAATTGTTTTAGCTCTTCTTGCATGGCTAAGACCCAATCAACATCTCCCAATGCTTCATCAATGGTCTTGGGTTCTAATTTGGAGATTAGAGCTATTTGACTAGTTTGATCCCTAAAGTATGACCTAGTCCTTACTCCTTAAGTGACATCACCCACAATTTGGTCAATAGGGTGATCATGGTGATGTCTCAAGAGTCTAGAGGTTGTAGGTTCATTTGCTCATTCTTCCTCATCCTCTAGGGTACTTCTAACTCCCCCTTGATCATTGCCCTCCAAATGTAGGTCTTGGATTCTTTGGGCAAGGGGTTGGACTTTCTCTATGTCTTTATCAATTGAGGCCTTCCTAGGGTAGGTACTAGTTGTTTCATCAAATTTAACATTCGAGGACTCCTCAATTACCTTTGTCCTCTTGTTGTACACTCTATAACCCCTACTATTTGAAGAGTACCCTACTAGAATCCCTTTATCGATTTTTGACTCAAATTTCCTTAGGTCATCTTTGGTATTTAAGATGTAGACTTTACATCCAAAGACTCTAAAATAATGAACTTGAGGTATCCTTCCATTCCACAATTCGAAGGGTATTTTTCCTAAAAACCTATGTACCAACACCCGGTTTTGGATATAGCAAGCGGTGTTAACCGCTTCGGCCCAAAAATAGCTAAGAAGGGAATATGCATTAAGCAAAGTCCTAGCAGCTTCTTGTAGGGCTCGGTTTCTCCTCTCAACTATCCTATTTTGTTGAGGAGTCCTTGGGCATGAAAATTCATGCTTGTACCCATTTTCAACACAAAATTATGTGAAATTTGCGTTTTGGAACTCCCCACCATGGTCACTCCTAATTCGGTTTATTTTGATGTTCTTTTCGTTTTCTACCCTCTTACTAAATCCTATGAAGATCTCTAGGGTATCATCCTTATGTTTCAAGAAATAGACCCATGTAAACTTAGAAAAATCATCTACTATCACTAGGCAATACTTACTCCCTACAAGTGAGGGAGTACTATGACAATCAAATAAATCTATATGCAAAAGTTCTAGAGGTAAGGAAGTGGTGATTAGAGTTTTACCTTTGTGTGATGCTTTTGATTGCTTACCCTCTTGGCATGCATCACATAACTTGTTCTTCTCGTACTTGAGCATTGGGAGCCCCTTCACCAATTCTTCCTTGGCCACTCTTGCAATGCTCCTCATGTTGACATGTCCAAGTCTCCGTGCCACAACCACCCTTCTTCTTCTTTAGACATGAGACACTTAACAACATTGTTAGTAGTATAAGATAGATCAAGATAATATAAATTTGTCTCTCTAAACCCTTCTAATATGATAGTATTTGATTCACTTTGCCTTATCATACATTTCCTAGCATGAAATTCTACTCTAAAACCGACATCACATAATTGACTCACACTTAATAGATTAAACTTCATATTT
This sequence comes from Boesenbergia rotunda, assembly GCA_024364735.1. Lineage (NCBI taxonomy): Eukaryota > Viridiplantae > Streptophyta > Magnoliopsida > Zingiberales > Zingiberaceae > Boesenbergia > Boesenbergia rotunda. The sequence continues at coordinate 71,374 of JAGFNQ010006806.1, read as the reverse complement.
TTGATTAAAAGTACCTTATGTATGGAAATGGTGGGAGATACCTCAATTGTGCCCCTACCAATGATTCTCAACTTTCCACTATTCCTAAAGGACTTCTCTTAGGTAGCTAATAGTGGTGAACTTGCTCACATCCCCGGTCATGTGTCTTGAGCATCCACTATCTACTATCCACATAGTTGGGGCCTCCTTCTCCTTTACCTAAACAGCATGGAAAACATACTCTTTTGGTACCCATATCTTTGATCCATAAGCATCATTTAGAAATCTCTTAGGTACCCATGCCTTCTTTGTGGTTCCCCTAGCTCCTAGTCTCCTAGATGCACCAATCCTACCGGTAAGTGAGACAAATGCAACCTCCTTAGTCTTAGGCCTATAACCCAACCCGGCCTTGTTATACACAGCCCTTTGACTGTTGATGATCATATCTAGGTTACTAGATCCCACTTGGAATTTCCTAAGGGCCTTCGTGAGGTCATCTACCTATTTCCTTAATTCCCTATTTTCATTTTCAAGGTGTGAAACATGTGAAGAGGTAGAACTAGCATGTAAATCTTTAAGTTTAGTAGCTTCTACTCTAAGCATGACAATTTGTTCTTTTAGATCCTTAATTTTACTTCTAGCCTTAGTTAAGTCCATGTTCGTGCTGGAAATTATGTTCACTAAAGTAGAGGAGGGTAAGTGGTAGACCTCACTTACCGAAGCTTCTGACTCTGATGATGAAGTGGAGGAGCTCTCATCTTCACTACTTGAGCTTCGTTCATCATCCGATGAGTCCGAGTGATCTTGTGCCATAAGAGCAAAGTGGGAGACTTGCTCTTCTTCTTCCTCTGAGAATGAGGATCATCCCAAGTTGCCTTGAGGTTGGTGGCACCCTTCTCTTTTCCCTTTGATTTCTTCTTGTCACTCTTCTTCTTCTCTTCCTTCTTGTCATCCCTTTTCTTCAATTGGGGACACTCGTTCTTCATATGTCCCTCTTGGTGGCAGTTGTAGCAAATTATGTCCTTGGCCTTACTCTTACCTTTGGCCGCTTTCCTAGCATAGGATTTGTTAGATAAACTTTTAAAAGCTCTACGAAATTTTCTTACCATGAAGGCCTCTTGGTCACTATCCATAGAGGTGCTTGACTCCTCTGAGTCTGATGAAGATGAGTAGACCATCTTCTTCTTCTCCTTTTCTGTAACAAAAGCAATACCTTTCTCTTTTGCCGAGACATTAGCCTGCTCGTGTAGTTCAAATTCACAGAAAAGATCATCTAATTTTACTAAAGATAAGTCCCTTGATACCTTGTAAGCATCAACCATAGATGCCCACAAGGTGGTTCTCGGGAAGGCTTGTAAGACCTACCTGACGATGTCCCTGTTCTCGATCTTCTCTCCAATCACATGGAGCTCATTTATCACTTCTTTTACCCTTCCATGTAGCTGGCTGACGGTTTCGTTGCTCTTCATGGAAAGGGATTACAGTTGGGCCACTAGCAAGTCCTTCTTGGCTCTTCTGGACTCGTTTGACCCCTCGTTCAGTTCAACCAACTTGTCCCATAGTTCCTTGGCGCTCTTGGACGGCCCCACCTTGTTCAGTTGCTCCTTCGAGAGCCCGCATTGCAATGTGGTGGTGGCCTTGGCATTTGATTGCGCCCTCTTCATCACCTCCTTCGACCATGATCTCATTGGTGTGGGGTCTCCTCTTTCATCGATGGGCGCCTCGAAGCCATCTGCATCACTTATCCAATTTTCAATGTCATTCATAAGGTAGTATTGCATCCTACCTTTCCAATACGCGAGGTCGTGTGGTGGAGTATCCCTCTTGAAACGCCATCATAATTGTTCCGGTTGACTGTTAGATCTTCCGAAACGCACCGGCTATTATACCGACTGAAGGATCGTTCAAGGCGTGCAGAGGGGGGGGGGTAAATGCACTTTTTCGGATCTTTAAACTCTACAGAATTGTTAGCGCAGCAGAAATAATATGCAAAAGAATTAAAGCACAATGCTAACACTTATCGTTTACTTGGTATCCACCCAGATGGGTGACTAGTCCAAGGATCCACGCCGCGAGCACCACTTTTCACTATCGAAAAGTCTCCTTGATGTGGAGAAACCTTTACAGCAAGATCTTCCTCTTTACAGATGCAGAAATACAAGAGAGGAAGCAAGAATCACTCTACACACGAGCAGCACTTCGACACTGTACGGAACCGTACCATACACATACAAAACGTGCTCCTTTTATAGGTGAACAGGACATATTCGCAATCTGTCCAGCCCGCACCAGTCGACTGCCCCTGGGGCAGTCGACTGGCCTAGCATTAATTGCTAGCCAACGGCTAGTTTCGGGAGTATACCAGTCGACTGCCCAAATGCAGTCGACTGGTCTGAGGCCGCAAACTTTCTGTGGGTTTTGGCAGTCGACTGCTTCTGGGCCAGTCGACTGCTCTGCCTCCCAGCTCAGCTCCAGCCACTCCGGATCTTCTCCTTCACGTGACCTTTAGGTCTGCTTCCTTGGCTCGCCTCTTGAAGTCCTCTTCCTCTGGCTATCGTCCCTCGGATGCGCACGCAAGCCTCCCCTTGACATGCCTCCATGCCACCCTTCACGTGTGCCCTTGAAGTCCACTTCCCGGCTTGCCCTTGGAGCACTCCTCCCTCGGCTCTCGTCCCTCGGATATGTCCGCCATGTGTGATTCTCCAAGTCCTGCAAACTCAATCACACACATCAAATACAACATAACACTCTAACCTTAAACATATTTACCCACACATCAAAACCATGATTTCCAATCATTTAAGGGCCGATTACCTCAACAATAAGAGCATCACCTCATAAATCAAATAAGGAAATCATCGTTTGAGAATTACTTCAAAAATTTCCAAGATTTAATCACATATTTTATTTATGAAAATTAATATCAATAACTTAATTTGGACAGCTCCCCGAGGCTCAATCCAAAATAAGAATTTGACAGTTTAAATTCAATTTAGGAAATTTAATTATAACAACTAACTTTAAATTGGACGGCTCCCCGAGGCTCAATCCAAAATAAAGAATTTTGTAAATAATTTAATTTCCAATTATGAATTTAAATGTCAATTAATATTCCCATAATTTGTCTAGACTTTCTTGAAAGAAAGAGCCCAAAATTGCGAGCTTTCCATAAATGGAAAGTTTCCAAAAATAAAAGGTTTTCAGAATAATTGTATGTTTATGGTACAAAGAAAACTTACGTTTTTCCAAAATTAGAAAATTTCTAAAATAGGAAATTTTCAAAATTGGAAAGTTTCCAAAAATGGAAAGTTTTCACAATTATCAAAAATTTCAGAAACAGAGATATTTCAAAAGTTTGCGAAATTTCATGAGGATTTCCAAACTATGAAATTCCTAAATCGAAAATTTATCATAATTGGAAAGTTTCCATAATTGAAAAAATTTTCAAAGTTGAGATCATGACAAAGCTTTCCGCAAAAACAATTATATGATTATGTCGAACACAAACCTCGCTCTGATACCACTGTTGGACCGGGTGCATGTTGACATGGATGCGGGTTCATAATTTTAAAATTAATTACGTGCAACGGAAGTTTTAGCATAAATAATTTCTCAAATTATTTAACCACACATCTAAGCATGCAATTTTATCTTGTGTAGACATGATCATATATTTAAAAATTTGCAGAAACATAAACCAATTTACGTATTACCTCGTGTAACTCGAAGGAAGGGACGAGATCCAACCATAAGCGTCCCTTAGAAGCTCCGCCTCTATTCGCGTCCACGCCGAGTATCTTCGGGATAACTTCGCAAAGCCACGAGTTTCGTGTTCTCGAGAACTATTAGATTCTCCGAGAATGCGACAAGAAAAACCAAGAGAGAAGTCGGAAGACTAACCACAAAAGGATGGTCGGCAAAAGATCCTTCTTGGGGCTGGTTGGCGCACGACAAGAAGGGGAGAAGAGAAGGAGAGAAAGAGAGGGAGAGAGCCTATGCCTTCATCACTTTGATTATTATCCAAGCCTTGCCTTGGGTCCTTTATATAGTGGCCTCTCAACCATCAAGCCTCTCAAATATGAATAACTTATTCCATCATGCCAAGTTTAATTTTATATCATGGTTAAAATCATTTTTAATTCATGATAAAAATCAATCAAGTCTCTTTTCTTTTATGGAATAAATTTTCTTATCATGGTAAATCAATCCATGATTGATTTTATAAAATAAACCAATCCATTGTTCATTTTAATGTCCATGAAAAATAAACCAAACCTTGGTTTATTATATATAAAAATTTATATCATCCATAATTTTATAAAACAAACCACACTTGGTTTATTTTATAAATTGAACCAAAAACTTGGTTATCTCCCTTTGTTATGGCCGGGCAAGCAAAGAGGATGGAGGCCCTCTTTGGCCGGCCCATCTAAGCACGCCCCAATGAATTAAACTTATTTAATTCATCTATTAAGTCTTCAAAAGACTTAGCCATTTTACGCTTCCATGCGTCTCTGAAAAATTCAGATTCGACTTATCATTTGGCTCAACCAAACTTAATCTCTCTTGATTGGAAAATCCAATTTTCAACTCGTTTTAAATCCCTTGGATTACTCATAGTGCGTGTGACTAAATAGGCTTTCGATTTATGTTGGCCGCCTATAATTAATCAATTATAGAACGATCATGAGTGACACCTTGTAGTACATCATGATTCCCAATTAATCGAAAGATCAACGGTTAACCTCAGAAACAATTCTGAAATCCTTCAGCAGCTATAATGAATCGTGCCCCATTCCCTTCACCATCTTATACCCACTTGGTTCAGAACATGGTCTATGTGTGTCAGTCCCCACTAGGCTGACTACGTCACACCTAGCCCAAGTAACGTTTTCTCGTCCTACGGATTCTAATTACTCTCATATATTTAAGAGATTCATACTCTGAACATGTTGTAACGCCCGCTTTTTTTTTTCATAAAGTGGTGTTACGTTAACATACTTAAGGCATGTAGACATCATAAGGCAGCGGAATAACTTTAACTTATACATACATGCCCTACTACCATTCCTAACATAATGACATGGAAACTCGGCATATTGACTTCATACTTAAACATCATATCATGTCATACTTAACATCACATCATAGAGTTCCATAAGTCATTATTCAAGCATATAAGTGACCAAAGTAAAGTTCTAGCATAAACGATAAACATATGATTCCCTGGGCCAAGTCACTACCACACACATGCGTTCTTGCCCTCCTGCTGCTTCCATCATTGTCCCCTTGAATGATCTGCGGTATAAGAAAATAAGACTATAAGCACACAGGCTTAGTAAGACACTTTCCTACTCACAAAAACCATTCATCATCTCATAATGAGCACCTGAAACATTTACATGCTTGGTGCTCTACTTAGAACATAACATCTTGAATCACTTATCATATACATAGCATGACATGAACATAAACATAAGTGAACATTCCTAACATGGCATGAGACATAGCATAAACGTAAACATCGTAACACTCTAAGCATGGCATACCACGTGACATGAACATAAGCATGATAACATTCTAAACATGGCATACTATATGGCATAAGCATAAACATAATCAACGTTCCTAGCATGGCATAATTCATAGTAAACATGACATACTACATAACATAATTCATGGTATAAACATAACATCCTAAACATTCTTGACATGACATAATACATGGTATAAACATGTCCATGAGGTGTGAAACAACCTGTATGGCCTAAACATAAGCATACTTCCTATCATAGCATATGAACATCTTCTTAATATAATCATGACATAGATCATTTATTTTCATACATATTTCTTAACATGAAGCGTAAGCATAAAATCTTATTAGCATAGCATAATGCATAACATGAATGAATGCATGAGTGGAATGCATATACATAAGGATGCTTAACTTTTAAAAACATACTTTTAAATGCTTAAACATAATCATCATATCATTGGGGTCCCCGGCTTGTACCACATACATACATCATAAGCGCGCATCCCTAGCAAGTCCGAGGTAGCGAGCCCCGACCTACTAGGGTAAGGACAGCATAGTCGGTAGTCCCCGAACCGAGGCGTTCTTAAGGAGCCCATCCCTGTTGCACAGCTCCGGTAGTGCCAGAACCGTGGATAGCATAGTCGGTAGTCCAGAACCGGGGCGTTCTTAAGGTGCCCATCCCTTGGACCCATACTTCGGTCTGGTACAAGCCCATTCATAAAGTAAAATACTTTACATGCTTCATCATTTATAAGACATTCATGACATCTTTAACATAGCATCACTTGTTACGGCTCGACCCGTCTACCGACCCATTTACCGGTCCTCACGACCGTCGTACCGTCGACCGTGGACCGTCGACCGTGCCGTTTAGCATATTTATGCCTTAAAGACATAAGCATCATCTTTCATTCATAACATGACATGCATCTTCTTTCGTAAACATGGCATGCATCATCATTCAGAAAACATGACATTCATCTTCCTATATAAACATGGCATTCATCTTCCTACATAAACATGGCATGCATACCTACACATCATTCCTATTCCTAGTACTTGTATGATCATAACATAGAAGGTACACATTGCATTGAACTTGACATGTTTTCATAGATATTTATCCTACTACATAGAGCTTGTATAATCATGATACATAAGGTAACCATTGCATTTCTTGCCTAAGCATGATATCTATCTTAAGCATACATGGTAGGATTTCCATAGCATTCTACCTACCATTCAAATACATGGCATAAAACCTAAGACATACATAATAATCCCTATTAAGCATGACATCCAATCATAAACATAAAACATAAAACATAGTGCTTAAACATTAGGGTTATGGTGAACATGATTTCTACCACATGCTTGATCCTATACATATAAATACTTTATGGTAAGCATGAACCATCATTCTTTGAACCCTAACTCCACCCCAAACCCTAGATACATGGCTTGGCCGAAACCTATAGGTGGAGTTCCATCAATCCCATAAACATGTACAATAGCATAAGGTAAAGGAACAACCATACATCTTCTATGAGACCATAGGAAGTCATTGGGGCTCATGATTAGGGTTAACCCTAATCTTTAGTCCACCTTCCTAGGGCTGGACGAAACTTATAAGGCCATGGGGGCATGGAAAAATTCCATTAAAATCCCCAACCAATCATTAACCATCAATTATATCTTACCATAGGGCACTTGGGGCCCTTACTTGAAATAAATCCTAACTTTTACCCTATTAACCCATCTTGGCCGAAACTCATAGGGTCTCTAGGCCATGTGAAAATTCACATAAATCACCCTCCATCTCCCTTATATCATGATAATACATAAAACATATACTTGAAGTTTAAGACCCAACCCTACCCATGGGTCCTTGAAGTTGGCCGAAACTTATAGGGTCTCTAGGGTACCCCAAAAATTCTCAAAAATTATATTAAATCTCTAAACATCATAAGGGCACATTAGACAACATGATTTTGATTTTTATCATCATTATAGACCAAGAACCCATGGGGCCGAAACCTATAAGGTTAGGTTCATGGGTTTCCTTTGGTTTTTCCAACATAAACATCACTTACAAAACTTTCATATCATTTTAATCTTTAAGAAAAACTATTATACCACAGGTGAGGGAGTCTTACCTTGGTTGATCTTGATTATAAACCTTAGATTTGAGAGAAGGATGGAAATCTTGTTGCCTCTTGACCACCCTTAGCCCTTGTACTCTTGTGAAGACCTTAGATCTTGGAGATGAAGCCTTGGTGGACGTTTTTCCAAGGGAGAAATCCTCCTTGGGGTTTCGGCTAGAATGAGGAGGGAGGAGGGGAGCAAATGCAATTGATGGAAGGAAGAAAGAAACTCCCAAACCCTTTCTTTATCACCCATTAAGGAGGTAAATGAAGAGTCTCTCCATGACCCTTTATCTTCTTCTAAGCCTTAACCAATCTCCATTTCATTCCCTTATAACATTCCCTTGCTAGATGAGTTGGTTAAAGCATACATGGTTGTACAAGAGGTCCAAGGTTCAATCCTTGGCCCATGCACCTTTTTTTTATTTTATTTTTCCTTCTTATTTTATATTATTTTCCCCAAAATTCCAAAAATTCTCTAAAAATTCCCCCATAATTATGTTAATATTTCTCATTAAAACCCCCTTTGTATTTATATAAATTTCTACCTAAAATTCTCCAATAATTATGGTACTAAAAAGCCCATATAATGCCCATTAGTACTTAACTTCTCAATTTAAATGAGAAAATGTGGATTTCTAGGCCAAATTTTATATAAATATTTCTAGGTCTCTCGGAAAATTATCTAGATATGCTCAATATTTTAAGAAAATATTAAGAGAATTTTCCGGGTCGTTACAATCCCCCATACCTCGTGAAAGTTCGTCCTCGAACTTAGAATAACTCCGGGTACTTGCGCCTCATCTCGTCCTCGCGTTCCCAGGTAGCTTCTTCGAACCGTTGACTTTGCCATAGGACCTTGACTAAGGGTACTTCCTTACTCCTCAGCTTCTTGACTTTCCTATCCAAAATCTGGATGGGTCTGCTCTCATAGCTTAGGTCCTCCTGCACCTGCACTGTTTGTGGCTCGATCACTTGGTCCATATTTGGGTTACACTTTTTCAGCAGGGACACATGGAATACGTTATGGATAGCTGACATCTCTGGAGGCAGCTCTAACTCATATGCCACTTTACCGATTCTTTTTAGAATCAGGTACGACCCTACATAGCGCGGACTTAGTTTTCCTTTCTTCCCGAATCTGGTCACCCCCTTCAAAGGAGCCACTTTGAGAAACACCAAATCTCCAACATTAAATTCTAGTGGTCTACGCTGGACATCGGCATAATGTTAGTGATATGAGAGAAGTGTCCTAAGACAATCACCTTATGATTGTAAATATTTATTTTAATAAATGATAATTCACTATTTGAGTATACATGTTTGTATTTGATTGGGATCTTAAACTCATATACTGAATGTCCGCCATACAATTCACAGCATAAGAGAATTTGTGATGGGATCACAACTAGTGATTATCTCTAAATGTGCAAATGTGAATTGTTGGAAATATCCCTAGTCGATGAATTGATAAATACGGACATTATCAATTCTGTTGAGACTAGCATGGGTTATTCTCTATTCAGCTGATTCTCACTGGCTGGTGACATTGGGATGTCCGGAGATAAACATGGATGCTAGTTAAGGGAACTAGTTCATTGGAGTGACTAGCTGTAAGACTTCATATGGGAATCTACATGTAGATATGTCAATGAAGATCTTACTACGGCTTAAGTGCGATGTTCCTTTGACTTGCAGTGTTCAAGTCATCTTGGTCATGGAAACTTATACTTTGACATCTTAAGCAAGCATCTCCAAGGAGGTGTGGACC
>JAGFNQ010006806.1:23405-61180 GCA_024364735.1 Boesenbergia rotunda | reverse complement strand
CCAACTGGGTATAAGATGGTGAAGGGAATGGGGCACGATTCATTAGAGCTGCTGAAGGGTTTCAAAATAATTTCTTCTGAGGTCAAACCGTTGATCTTTCGATTAATTGGGGATCATGATGTACTACTAGGTGCCACTCATGATCGTTCTATAATTGGTTGATTATAGACGGCCAACATAAATCGAAAGCCTATTTAGTCACACGCACTACGAGTAATCCGAGGGATTTAAAACGAGTTGAAAATTGGATTTTCTGATCAAGAGAAATAAGTCGAATCTGAGTTAATCAGAGGCGCAATGGAAGCTAAAATTGGCTAAGTCTTTTGAAGGCTTATTGGGCGAATTAAATGAGTTTAATTCGCGATTGGTGGGGCTTGATTGGCCGGCCAAGGAGGGTGCCAAACCCCCTTGGTTTGGCCGGCCACCTAAAGGGAGAAAACCAATTAATTTTGATTTAATTAATAAAATAGATCTAGCACGATTTATTTTATGGATAAATAAATTTGTATAAAGAAATTTATATAAATAAATTTATGGAAATTTACTCTTTTATGGAAGTTAAAATAATCCATGAATTGGTTTATTTTAATTTTAGAAAATCAATTATGAATTGATTTTTCCATAATAAGAAAGTTTATAAATTTCTTATAAAATTTATTCCATAATTTAAAGAGAAGAAGAATTTGTTTTATTATAAATTAGTTATAATAAGACTAGGCTTAACGGAATAAGTCATAAGAAATTTTATAAGATAAAAATTCTTATGATAACTAATTCCGTTAATTCTGTTAAAGAGGAGACTTAGCGAGGGAGAAGCAACTATATAAGGAACCATAGGCAAGCCTTGGATTCCCAATCAATAATCAGGTATTGATATAGAGCTCCCTCTCTCTCCCTCTTTTATCTTCTCCTTCCCTTCTCCCCACCTAGGGCCGGCGCCCACATTGAAGCTTCTAGGGCCGGCACCCCTTGAAGCACCTTCCTCCATCTAGGGCCGGCGCAAATCCCTCCTCCCCTCTTGGTTGCCGTGAGCTATCAAGAAGAAGGAGAAGCCAACCAAGAAGAAGAAGAAGCGGATCTCATCTCCTTCCCTCTCGGAATTCGATTTCGTTTCTTGGTGGTTAGTTTCCTATTTTTCTCTTGTTCTTCTTTGTTGAGCCTATAGAGAATCTAGTAGTTCTCGTCGGCACAAAACTCGTGACTTTGCGAAGTCATCCCGAAGAGAACTCGGCGTGGACGCGAATAGAGGCGAAGCTTCCAAGGGACGCTACGGTTGGATCTCGTCCCTTTCTTCGAGTTACGTGAGGTACAAAGTAAATTAGTTTACTTTTCCGTAATGTTTTAATTTATGATTATCTCAACACATCATAAGGTTGCATGCTAGATACGCGGTTAAAATAATTTAGGAAATTATTTTATGCTAATTCTTCCGCTGCACATAAAAATTTAAAATTTTACGAACCCGTATCCTTGTCGACATGCACCCGGTCCCAACACCTTGGACCCATACTTCGGTCCGGTACAAGCCCATTCATAAAGTAAAATACTTTACATGTTTTATCATTTATAAGACATTCATGGCATCTTTAACATAGCATAACTTGTTACGGATCGGCACGTCTACCGGCCCATTTACCGGTCCTCACGACCGTCGTACCGTCGACCATCGACCGTGCCGTTTAGCATATTTATGTCTTAAAGACATAAGCATCATCTTTCATTCATAACATGGCATGCATTTTCTTTCATAAAACATGGCATGCATCATCATTCATAAAACATGACATGCATCATCCTACATAAACATGTCATTCATTTTCCTACATAAACATGGCATTCATCTTCCTACATAAACGTGGCATGCATACCTACACATCTTTCCTATTCCTAGTACTTGCATGATCATAACATAGAAGGTACGCATTGCATTGAACTTGACATGTTTTCATAGATATTTATCCTACTACATAGAGCTTGTATAATCATGATACATAAGGTAACCATTGCATTTCTTGCCTAAGCATGATATCTATCTTAAGCATACATGGTAGGATTTCCATAGCATTCTACCTACCATTCAAATACATGGCATAAAACCTAAGACATACATAATAATCCCTATTAAGCATGACATCCAATCATAAACATAAAACATAAAACATAGTGCTTACACATTAGGGTTATGGTGAACATGATTTCTACCACATGCTTGATCCTATACATATAAATACTTTATGGTAAGCATGAACCATCATTCTTTGGACCCTAACTCCACCCCAAACCCTAGATACATGGCTTGGCCGAAACCTATAGGTGGAGTTCCATCAATCCCATAAACATGTACAATAGCATAAGGTAAAGGAACAACCATACAACATCTATAAGACCATAGGAAGTCATTGGGGCTCATGATTAGGGTTAACCCTAACCTTTAGTCCACCTTCCTAGGGCTAGCCGAAACTTATAAGGCCATGGGGGCATGGAAAAATTCCATTAAAATCCCCAACCAATCATTAACCATCAATTATATCTTACCATAGGGCACTTGGGGCCCTTACTTGAAATAAATCCTAACTTTTACCCTATTAACCCATCTTGGCCGAAACTCATAGGGTCTCTAGGCCATGTGAAAATTCACATAAATCACCCTCCATCTCCCTTATATCATGATAATACATAAAACATATACTTGAAGTTTAAGACCCAACCCTACCCATGGGTCCTTGAAGTTGGCCGAAACTTATAGGGTCTCTAGGGTACCCCAAAAATTCTCAAAAATTATATTAAATCTCTAAACATCATAAGGGCACATTAGACAACATGATTTTGATTTTTATCATCATTATAGACCAAGAACCCATGGGGCCGAAACCTATAAGGTTAGGTTCATGGGTTTCCTTTGGTTTTTCCAACATAAACATCACTTACAAAACTTTCCTATCATTTTAATCTTTAAGAAAAGCCATTATACCACAGGTGAGGGAGTCTTACCTTGGTTAATCTTGATTATAAACCTTAGATTTGAGAGAAGGATGGAAATCTTGTTGCCTCTTGACCACCCTTAGCCCTTGTACTCTTGTGAAGACCTTAGATCTTGGAGATGAAGCCTTGGTGGAAGTTTTTCCAAGGGAGAACTCCTCCTTGGGGTTTCGGCTAGAATGAGTAGGGAGGAGGGGAGCAAATGCAATTGATGGAAGGAAGAAAGAAACTCCCAAACCCCCCTCTTTATCACCCATTAAGGAGGTAAATGAAGAGTCTCTCCATGACCCTTCATCTTCTTCTAAGCCTTAACCAATCTCCACTTCATTTTCTCATAGAAATCTCTTGCTAGGTGAGTTGGTTAAAGCATACATGGTTGTACAAGAGGTCCAAGGTTCAAATCCTTGGTCCATGCACTAATTTTTCTATTTTATTTATTTTCTATAAATTTTGAAAATCCCTTAAAAATTCCCCCATAATTATGTAAATATTTCTCCTTAAAACCCCTTTATATTTATGCTAATTTTCACCTAAAATTCACCAATAATTATGGTACTAAAAAGCCCATATAAGGCCCATTAGTGCCCTTTTTCCACAATTTAAATGAGAAAACATGGATTTTCTAGGCCAAAGTTCGCATTAATATTTATAGGTCCCTCGGAAAATTATCTAGACATGCTTAATATTTTAAGAAAATATTAAGAGAATTTTCCGGTTCGTTACACATACAGGCGCCTGTGTCGATGGGGGCGCCTACACGTGGCCTCTCCTGTGTGATCCCTTATCCGCTGGCTCGGTCAGCGCTTATCCATCTCCACTTGGGCGCTTAAGCTGATGGGGGCGCCCGTATGCTCCCGGGCGCCTGAATGGAAGTCTGTTCTGCCTTCCTTCGCTGAACCAGCTTTTTGCTTCATTGAGTTGGGCACCCCTATTGATGGGGTGCCTGATTCCATTGGGGCACCCCTATTGATGGGGGCGCCTGATTCCATTGGGGCGCCCCCATTGATGGGGGCGCCTAGCTTCAATGCTTCCAGCCGCGTTTGTTTGCCAGCTTTATCTTCGGTTCTTGGTACCTGCAAGATTCACAAATACAAAGCAAATATACACACAATATTAGCCATAAGGACTTGGTTCTGACTTCGGATTTCCACGAAACCCTAGGTCGAACCGACGCAAGTTCCCACCCCGGAGAACGCGTCTTTCACCTACTCCTTTCAGGAGATGGTTGCCACCCAGTCCTTCGAGTGGACTTTTGCATAGCCTCCGATACTCTCAGATCTCGAGACGTCCAAACCCTGACCCGTCTCTACTTCTGTCCTTAGTCATCTCTCAGCTAAGTTGCTCAGTCCCTTGGACCAAGACTTCGTGCCCAAACCCTAAGTCCAGGACTTTGGTGCCCAATTCCTCGAACCAGGTCTTCGGTGTCCAACTCTCGGCCAAGTCTTCTTGCCCAGTCCTCGACCAAGACTTCGTGCCCAACTTCCGATCAGGTCTTCGGTGCCCAGCCCTTTGCCTGGACTTAGTGCCCAGCTCCACTCACCAGGTCTTAGTGCCCAGCTTCACTCACCAGGTCTTAGTGCCTAGGTTAACTAGGACTTTTCTTCCACTTTGGTTACTCCTCTCTTTAACTCCCCTTCCCTTGTTTAATGTATCACTGACCTAATATATTGTCAAACATTAAAACACTTAGAGGAGGACATCACTGATGCAACATGCACCAACATAAACACCCTGAGATCCATTGACCATGGATCCCATTTTGTCTCCTAGAGCTCTCCCTTGAGCTCCTAGCTCTAGTTGTCTCCCTAGGTAACTCACTTACAATTGCAAGGCCACACCGGTGTTCCTCCGGTGCTTCTTGACCTTCACCTACAACTCTCTTAACTCTATACACTTTTTTCTTGGTCAAAACCTTCTTTTTCTTTTGAAATGACTTTTCCTTACCATTTTTAACCTTTTCTTTATCAAAAGCATATGGCATCCTTGAATATGATATTTTACTAACATTTGATTTCCTAGAGTGGTATCCTAGTCCCAGCCTACCACTTCTAAGTTGTTGATCATTTGGCCTCATGCTTACTCCCTTGGACCTCTTAATGAGTCTATCTAGGTTCTTTTCTAATTTATCACATTTTGCCCTCAAAACTTGATTTTCCTTCTCTAAATTCCTAACCTTAGTATCACCATTCCTATGTTGATCATTTCTAGATCTACCCATTTTTCTAGGCATGTGTCTCCCCTTCTTAGGGTTGATGTCATGGTCCTTAGGTCTTGAAGCCTTAGATTTATCATGAAGCATATAATCTTTGGTGTTTTAGCGTGCAATAGTATTTCTATTTCTATCATGATATTTAAAACCAAAAACATGTGAGATCGAGAGCATTGCTAGAGGGGGGGGGGTGAATAGTAATTTGTCGAAGTTTTCTCGACAAGATTGTTAGCGCAATACAAACAAAAATAATAAGCAATATCAAATTCAACGCTAACAAGGAGATTTTTACTTGGTATCCACCCCGAAAGGTGACTAATCCAAGGATCCACGCGGTTGCACACTCTCCACTATGAAACCCTCCTTGAAGGTGGAGAAACCTTTACAAAAGTCGCCTTCTTCCTCTTTACAAGACGCAATGAAAAGCGAGAGGAAGATCTGATCAATCGGGGCACTAGCAGCACTTTGGTACAGTAAGAAACCGTACCGTCCTCGTGCCAAAAAGTCCCCTTTAAATAAGAGAATAGGACAACTTCGCAAGCTATCCAGCCCGCACCAGTCGACTGCCCCTTTGGCAGTCAACTGGTCTAGCCTTAAATGCTAGCCAACGGTTAGTTTTCGGGGTTACTAGTCGACTGCCCCTGGGGCAGTCGACTGGTCCGAGGCTGAAAACTTTCTGTGAATTTTGGCAGTCGACTGTCTTTCTACCAGTCGACTGCCCAGCCTCTACACTCACTTACACTCATTCCGAACACTCTCCTTCACGTGTGCCTTTAGGTATGCTCCCTTGGCTTACCCCTTGAAGTCTTCTTCCTCTGGCTATCGTCCCTCGGATGCGCACACAAGCCTTCCCTTGGGTTGCCTCCATGCCACCCTTCACGTGTGCCCTTGAAGTCCACTTCCCGGCTTGCCCTTGGAGTCCTCCTCCCTCGGCTTTCATCCCTCGGATATATCCTCCATGTGTGATTCTCCAAGTCCTGCAAACTCAATCACACATATCAACTAAGAATACAACACCCTAACCTTAAACATATTGGCACACACACATCAAAACCATAATCTTCCCGATCATTCTTGGGTCGATTGCCTCAACAATCTTCCCCTTTTTGATGTGTGGCAATATATTTAAGTTAGGGAGAAAATACCAGCCAACAACGGTAATTGAAAACAATACATAGTAAGAAAACAAGAAATAACCTCCCCCTTAACCTATGTCTTCTCCATTTTCAATTCATTAACCAAAGTTAATCAAAGTTAAGTTACAAACCTAACTTAAACCACCCATTATCCCTCTTTGACACCATCAAAATGATTGCCCACAGCAATATTACCCCATGGCATCAAACGAGAGAATTTTGGAGTTCTAAAAAAAATCAGACTGCTAAAAACAATCGTGCCAGTCGACTGGCCATGGGGGCAGTCGACTGATACTCTGCCAGTCTAATTTTTTAGCTTCTGAGTCGAATTTCAAAAACTCCCCAAAAATTCCAAAAAATTCTAAAAATTGTAAAAATTTGTAGGCATGTTTGATATAGTATACTCCATCAAGGAAAAATATCAGTTAAAGAAAAATTTCAAACATGCTTGACTTTTAATTAAAGTTCAAAATTCTTGAAAACCACTAATCTTGTATCAAGTTTTCAAACTAATTATGGATTCATACAACTTCCAAGCTCATGGCAAAGCATATAAAGCACAAAATGATTTTCAAATGTTTTAAAATGTCCAACTAAGATCTTTGGGGAAAATGTCCATTAATTAAACACTTATTTTCCTCGTAGTTGGTCTATTTTTTATAATTTGATACATCTAATGACCCAACACTATGCCACAAGCACAAGTGAATCATGTGTATCATCCTAATGGATCAAGCACCACCTTCCTACTATATTACCCTAAGGTTCATCCTATACTTCTACAAAACACATACCAAGGCCTCTTCTTAAAGATGTGAACTCCGATTCGGGAAGAGGCTCGGTAAAAATGTCAGCAAGGTTTGACTTTGACTCAACATAGTGTAATTCTATGTCTCCCCTTGCCATATGATCCCTAATGAAGTGATGCTTCACTTCAATGTGTTTTGTTCTAGAATGGTAAACCGGATTTTTAGTCAAGTTGATTGTACTTACATTATCACACAAAACTTTAACCTTGGAATAATGTAACCCATAATCCTCTAAGGTGTTCATGATCCAAAGTAGTTGGGACACACAACCACCCATTGCCACATATTCGGCTTCCATTGTTGATAGGGCAACACATGGTTGTTTCCTACTACTCCAACTAACTAAAGATGACCCAAGGAATTAACATCCTCCACTAGTACTCTTCCTATCTAGTTTACACCCCGCATAGTCCGAGCCGGTGTATCCAAAAAGATCAACATTTAGGGTTCTAGGATACCAAAGCCTGACATTGAGAGTACCTTTAACATACCATAGGATCCTCTTTACTACCACCAAGTGAGACTCTTTTGCACATGATTGATACCTTGCACACATACCTACTACAAATAGTATATCGGGTCTACTAGCGGTTAGGTACAATAGACTACCAATCATGCTCCTATATTGTTTTGAGTTTACCATTTTTCCTTCAACATTACTATCCATTTTGACATTTGTTCCTATAGGAGTAGATGCTACCTTAGTATTTTCTAGTCAAATTTCTTTAGCATTTCTCTAGCATACTTAGTTTGAAATACATGTGTCCCTTCATTTGATTGCTTAACTTGTAGACCTAAAAAGAACGTTAACTCTCCTACAAGACTCATCTCAAATTCATCTTCCATACACTTGATGAACTCATGTAGAAAATCACTATTTGTTGACCCAAAGATAATATCATCTATATATACTTGGGCAACAAATATGTCCTTATCCTTAGATTTTATGAACAAGGTTAGGTCAATTGTTGCTCTTCTAAAACCCTTGGACACTAAGAATGAAGAAAGTCTTTCATACCAAGCTCAGGGAGCTTGTTTCAATCCATACAAGGCTTTTCTTAATTTGTAAACATATCTAGGGTAATTTGGGTCTTCAAACCCGGGGGTTGTACTACATAGACCTCTTCCTTAATGACCCCATTAAGGAATGCCGACTTCACATCCATTTGGTGAAGTGTGAAACCCATGTGTGCGGCATAGGCTAGTAAAATTCTAATAGACTCTAATCTAGCTACGCGGGCATATGTCTCATCATAGTCAAGGCCCTCTACTTGATTAAACCCCCTAGCTACCAACCTAGCCTTATTCCTAGTAATTTTGCCTTGATCATCTAGCGTGTTCCTAAAGACCCATCTAATGGTGACAATGGTGCAATCCTTGGGTCTAGGAACCAACTCCCAAACTTCACTTCTTTCAAATTGATTTAGTTCTTCTTGCATAGCTAAAAGCCAATCCACATCACCTAATACCTCATCAATAGATTTAGGTTCTAATTGAGAGATTAAGGCAATTTGACTACTTTGTTTCCTAAAGTAGGACCTAGTCCTTATCCCTTAAGTGACATCACCCACTATTTGGTCAATGGGGTGATCTTGGTGATGTCTCAAGGGCCTAGAGGTTATGGGTTCATTAACTACATGGTCCTCATCCTCTAGTGTACTTCTCCCTCCCCCTTGATCATTGCCCCCTAAATTTAGGTCTTGGATTTCTTGGGCAAGGGGTTGGATTTCTTCCATGTCCTTATCAATTGATGCTTTCCTAGGGCATGTGTTGGTAGATTCATCAAAATCAACATTAGAAGATTCCTCAATTAGCTTGGTCCTTTTGTTGTAGACCCATTAACCCCTACTAGTGGATGAATATCCAACTAAAATCCCCTCATCTGCTTTGGATTCAAACTTCATTAAATCATCTTTGGTGTTCAAAATGTAAACCTTACACCCAAAGACCCTAAAGTAATGAACTTGTGGAATTATCCCATTCCACAACTCAAATGGGGTTTTACCTAAAAACCTATGTATTAAAACCCGGTTTTGAATGTAACAAGCGGTATTTACCGCTTCGGCCCAAAAATAGCTATGGAGAGAATATGCATTAAGCAGTGTACTAGCGGCCTCTTGTAGTGCTCTATTTCTCCTTTCTACTACACCATTATGTTGAGGAGTCCTTGGGCATGAAAATTCATGCTTATATCCATTTTCTACACAAAATTGTGAGAAATTTGAATTTTGGAACTCCCCACCATGGTCACTCCTAATGCGGTTGATTTTGAGGTGTTTTTCATTTTCAACCCTCTTACTAAACCCTATAAAGATCTCTAAGGTATCATCCTTATGTTTCATAAAGAACACACAAGTAAATCTAGAAAAATTATCTACAATGACTAAACAATACTTACTCCCTACTAGTGAGGGAGTGCTATGACAATCAAAAAGATCCATATGCAATAATTCTAAAAGCAAAGTAGTATTAGTTAAGGTTTTACCTTTGTATGATGATTTTGATTACTTACCCTCTTGGCATGCATCACACATTTTGGTCTTCTCATACTTGATCATAGGGAGCCCCTTCACCAACTCCTCCTTTGCCACTCTTGCAATGCTCCTCATGTTGATGTGCCCAAGTCTCCGGTGCCACAACCATCCTTCTTCTTCTTTAGACATGAGACACTTAGGCAAATTGTTAGAAGCATAAGCAAGATTAAGATAGTAAAGATTAGCCTCTCTATACCCTTCTAGCATGACATTTTCGGACCCATTTCATTTAATTAGATATTTTCTAGCATGAAATTCAACCCTATAGCCCGCATCACACAATTGACTTACACTAAGTAAATTAAATTTCATATCTTTAATCAAAAGAACTTTGTGGATAGAGATTGTGGGAGATACCTCAATGGTGCCCCTACCAATTATTTTGAGTTTCCCACTATTTCCAAAGGATACGGTCCCTTCTCTTAGGTAGCTAATAGTGGTGAACTTGCTCACATCTCCGATCATATGTCTTGAGCACCCACTATCTACTATCCATATGTTTGAGGCCTCCTTCACCTTCACCTATACAACATGGAAAACACACACTTTTGGTACCCAAATCTTAGTTCCACAAGAATCAATTAAGTACTTCTTTGGTACCAAGCATTCTTTGTATTTCCCTTAACCCTTTGTGTCCTAGATGCACCATATCTACCCATAAGTGAAACAAAGGCAACTTCCTTGGTCGTTGGCCTATAACCTAACCCGGCCTTGTTATAAATGGCTCTTTGACTATTTATTATCATGTCAAGGTTGCTAGAGCCAACTTGAAACTTTCTAAGTGCCTTGGTTAGGTCTTCTACCTTTTTCCTTAGCTCCTTATTTTCATTTTCAAGACATGAATCATTTGACATGGTAGAAAAAGCATGCAAATCTTCCTTAAGTTTTGTAGATTCTACTTTAAGCATGACAACTTCATCCTTTAAGTCCTTAATTTTTCTCCTAGCTTTAGCCAAATCCATATTTGTACTAGAAATGATCTTGACAAGAGTAGAAGAGGGTAGACTATATACCTCACTTACCGAAGCTTCAGATTCGGATGATGATGATGATGATCCACTTTCATCTTCACTACTTGAGTTTCTCTCATTGTAGGATGACTCCAAATGGTCCACTCTCATAAGTGCAAAGTGGGACACATGCTCCTCTTCCTCCTCCGAGGATGATGGATCATCCCAAGTAGCCTTGAGGTTGGTAGCACTCTTCTCTTTTCCTTTTGATCTCTTCTTGTCACCCCTCTTCTTTTCCTCCTTTTCTTCTCTTCTCTTTAGTTGGGGGCACTCATTCTTCATATGTCCCTCTTGGTGACAGTTGTAGCAAATAATATCTTTTCCTTTGCTCTTACTCTTTGATCCTTTCCTAGCATAAGACTTGTTAGAAAAATTTTTAAAAGCCCTACGCATTTTCCTTACCATGAAGGTCTCATGGTCGTTATCCATTGAAGTGCTAGACTCCTCCGAGTCGGATGATGATGAATACACGACCTTCTTCTTCTCCTTCTTCTTTTTCTTCTCCTTTTCTACAATGAATGCTACACCTTTTTATTTGGAAGAAACGTTAGCTTTCTCATGTAATTCAAATTTGCAAAACAAATTATCTAACTTTACTATAGATAAATCCCTTGATACCTTGTAGGCATCAACCATTGATGCCCACAAATTAGTCCTAGGGAATGATTGCAAGACATACCTCACGACATCTCGGTTTTCCACCTTCTCACCGATTACATCTAACTCGTTGATGATCTCCTTTACTCTTCCATGTAATTGGCTCACCGTCTCGTTGGTCTTCATGGAGAGTGATTGCAATTGAGCCACCAAGAGGTCTTTCTTTTCCCTCCTTGACTCGTTTGATCCTTCGTTGAGTTCAACAAGTTTCTCCCATAGTTCCTTTGCACTCTTGAAAGGCCCCACCTTGTTGAGTTGTTCCTTGGACAATTCGCATTGAAGTGTGGTGGTGGCCTTCGCATTTGCTTGCGACTTCTTCATGACTTCCTTGGACCAATTCCACATCGGTAGATGATCTCCTTGATCATTGACGGGTGTGTCGAAACCATCTACAACACATATCCAATTCTCAATGTCATTCATTAAGTAATATTGCATTCTACCTTTCCAATAGGCGAAATCGTTCCCATAGAAGAACGGAGGCCTTGCGGTGCTATAGCCCTCTTGAAACGCCATTTCTTTGTACTCCGGTCGATGGTGAATTCTCCCGAAGCGAATCGGCTCTGATACCAATTGTTAGATTGAGTGCGTTGCTAGACGTGGGGTGAATAGCAATTTGTCGAAGTTTTCTCTACAAGATTGTTAGCGCAATACAAACAAAAATAATAAGCAATATCAAATTAAACGCTAACAAGGAGATTTTTACTTCGTAACCACCCCAGTAGGTGACTAATCCAAGGATCCACACGGTTGCACACTCTCCACTATGAAACCCTCCTTCAAGGTGGAAAAACCTTTACAAAAGTCATCTTCTTCCTCTTTACAAGATGCAATGTAAAGCGAGAGGCAGATCTGATCAATCGAGGCACTAGCAGCACTTTGGTATAGTAAAAAACCATACCGTCTTTATGCCAAAAAGTCTCCTTTAAATAAGAGAACAGGACAACTTCGCAAGCTATCCATAGTCGACTAGTCTAGCCTTAAATGCTAGCTAACGGCTAGCTAACGGCTAGCCAACGGCTAGTATTCGGGGTTACCAGTCGACTGCCCCAGGGGCAGTCGACTGGTCCGAGGCTGAAAACTTTCTGTGAGTTTTGGCAGTCGACTGCCTTTCTACCAGTCGATTGCCCAGCCTCTACACTCACTTACACTCATTCCGAACACTCTTCTTCACGTGTGCCTTCAGGTATGCTCCCTTGGCTTGCCTCTTGAAGTCTTCTTCCTCTGGCTATCGTCCCTCGGATGCGCACACAAGCCTTCCCTTGGCTTGCCTCCATGCCACCCTTCACGTGTGCCCTTGAAGTCAACTTCCCGGCTTGCCCTTGGAGTCCTCCTCCCTCGTCTTTCATCCCTCGGATATGTCCTCCATGTGTGATTCTCCATGTCCTGCAAACTCAATCACACATATCAACTAACTACACAACACCGTTGTTGGTACAAATTGCATCAGTGATATCCTCCTCTAAATGTTTCAATGTTTGACAATATACTTAAGTCAGTGATACATTGAACAAGGGAAGGGTTAGTCAAGAAAACTGGACCAAGGTGAACCAAAGTTCTAGTTAACCTTGGCACTAAGTCATGATCATGGATTGGGCACTAAGTCCTGGCCGAGGGCTGGGCACCTAAGACCTGACCAAGGGTTGGGCACGAAGACCAAGTTCGAGGAATTGGGAAAAAGTCCTGATGAGTGAAGTTAGGCACGAAGTCCTGGCCGAGGGTTGGGTACCGAAGTCCTGGACCTAGGGTTTGGGCACGAAGTCTTGGTCCGAGGGATTGAGCAACTTAGCTGAGCGATGACTAAGGACAGAAGTAGAGATGGGTCGAGGGTCGAACGTCTTGAGATCCGAGAGTATCGAAGGCTAAGCTAAAGTCCACCTGAATGGACTGGGTGCAACCGTCACCTGAGAGGAGTAGGTGAAAGGCGCGTTCCTGGGGGTGGGAACTTGTGTAGATTCGACCTAGGGTTTCGTGGAAATCCGAAGTCATAACCAAGTCCTTAAGGTTATGATTGTGTGTGTATTTGCTTTGTATTTGTGTATCTTGCAGGTACCTAGAATGGAAGACAGCGCAGGCAAACAACACACCACATGGCTGGAACCCTGGCTGCTAGGCGCCCCCATTGAAGGAGGCGCCTAGATGGAGCTAGGCACCCCATCATCCAGGGTGCCTCCATGAAAGGAGGCAAAACATGATATGATACAGGCACCCAGATGATACAGGCGCCCTGGTTGAAAGTTGTATCTGCTACAGCGAGTTCGAAGCAGAGATAAGCCTTGACTGGGTTCATTGAGGCCACTGGGAGATCCAGGGCGTCCTGGTCAGATGCCTTATCGGCTGCGGTGAGTTCGGCGGGGAGATAAGCTTTGACCAAGCCCTTTGAGGCGCCCCGGTGATCATAGGCGCCCCGGTGATCATAGGCGCCCCAATGAAGCCTATAAAAGGGCTTCGACCCCTCAGCTCAAGACACAACTTCAAAAATCATTCTGAGCCTTCTGACTGACGACAAAGCGCTAATGGCGAAGCTCTGCGACCAAGGAAGCTCTGGGAGGAAGTGCGCAGCACTTCAAAGTTCCAGATCGGCCGAGCCATCAACTTTTGTTTGGTTTGAGTTTGTAACGACCCGGAAAATCTCCTCAATATTTTCTTTAAAATATTGATCATGTCTAGATAGTTTTGAAGGAATTTAGAGATACTAGTACGAACCATAGCCTAATTATCCATAATTTCTCATTTAAATCGAGAAGCTAAGTACTAATGGGCTTTTCTAAGACCATGATTATTAGTGGATTTTAGGTGAAATTTAATATAAATATAAATGGGTTTTAATTTTGAGTATTAGCATGATCATGGGGGAATTTTTGGCGAATTTTCGAAAATAAGATAAAAATAAAAATAAAATAAAATATAAAAATAAAGTGCATGCACCAAGGATTGAACCTTGGACCTATGGTACCACCATGCATGTACTAACCAATTCACCTAGCAAGGGAGTGCTAGTAGAGGATGAAGTGGATTTTGGTTAAGTCTTAGAGGAAATGAAGAGTCATCAAGGGAAGAGACACCATGACTCTTCACTTGCCCTCCTTAATGTGGTATAAAGAGGTGGCATGGGAGTTACATTCCTTCTTCCACCAAGTCCACCCTTCTCCCTCCTCCTTCCTCATTCTAGCCGAAACCCCAAGGGGGATATTTCCTTGGGAAAAGTTCACATAAGACTCCATCTTAAAGATCTAAGGCCCTCTACAAGGATACAAGGGGCTAAGGAGAAGTTTGGAGTCAAGAAGGTTCTTTCTATTTCTTTATTCAAGGATTAAATCCAAGATAAGGGAAGGTAAGACCCCCTCACCTGTGGTATGATAGCTTCCAAGTTATTTATCATGATCTAAGTTTTTATTAGCATGCTATGTTGAAAAATCCATGGTTAGGGCTTGTAAAGATTTCGGCCAAGCAAGGTTTAGGGCTAAAAATCATGTTAAAAACCTCTCTTATGTTTTCAAATTTTTACTCATGATAGGTTAAGCAATAAAGTATGATGTTTGAAGTTTTTGTAGCACCCTAGAACCCCACTAGGGTTTCGGCCACATCAAGGCTAAAGGGCTAGGGTAAACTCCAACCTTTCCAAGCATGATTAGTATGTTTCTTATGATATCTTATGGGTAATAATGGTGATTTATATGAATTTTCCTATTGGCTTATTACCCTTCTAGGGTTTCGGCCAACTCATGGTTTGGGCCTAGGACTTAGGGTTAAATCCAACCAAGGGTTCAAATGGTTTTCCATGGCATGATATGTAAGGTATGAGATGTTAATCATGACCTAGGTAAATTTTCTATGGCTTTATGGTCCCTTAGGGTTTTCGGCCAAGACCCAAAACTAGGGTTTGAATTGGGCTAAGGTCTCAAGGATACATGTTTATAAGTTACCATGATGTAAGTACATAGTTAAGCATGATGTAAGGATCTTTATATTACAAAAATCTTAGTTTATGTATTATGTAACATGACCTTGTATGTTAGGTTCTATGCTATGCTTTACTCATGAATATTTAGATCATAGACCATGATATGTATTTAATGTAGGGGTATGTTATGTTAAATAGAATGATGCATGTAGAAGGTTAAATGCTTATAATAGATGTATGTGTATGAAGGATATGTATGTATGCCATGTTTTATGAATGATATATATGTATGCCATGCTTTATGGATGACATGTATGTATGCCATGTTTTATGAACAATATGTATGTAAGCCATGTTTATGAATGCTATGTCTGTATGCCATGCTTTATGAATGATATGTACGTATGCCATGTTTAAGAATGAAGATGATGAACGAAAATAATAACCATGACCCTAAGACAAAATGATGTAAGCATGACATACCTTATGAATGAAGATAAGGAATGATGATGAATGTTCATGCCTTTAAGGCATCATGATGTTAAGTATGAATGATGAAATGTTAAGTATGTTTATGTCATGCTAAGGGATGGGCACCTTAAGAACGCCTCGGTTCTGGACTACCGTAGCTGTCCACGGTTCTGGAACTACTGCAGCTGTTCCTACTCTTAAGTTATGTTTCATGAAACAAGATTATGTTTATGTCATGAATGTCTATGAATGATGAAGCATGCAAAGTTATTTTACTTTATGAATGGGCTTGTACCGGACCGCAGTAAGGGTCCAAGGGATGGGCACCTTAAGAACACCCCGGTTCTGGACTACCGACTATGCTGTCCACGGTTCTGGGACTACCGAAGCTGTCCAACAGGGATGGGCACCTTAAGAACGCCCCGGTTCTGGGACTACCGACTATGTTGTCCTTACCCTAGTAGGTCGGGGCTCACTACCTCCTATCTACTTAGGGATGCGCGCTTATGATGTATGTATATGGTACAAGCCGGGGACCCCAATGATGTTATGTTTATGTTTAAGTATTTAAAAGTATGATTTTAAAATTAAGCATCCTTATGTAAATGCATTTGACTCATGCATTCATTCATGTTATGCATCACGCCAGGGTAAGTATGTTTTATGCTTATGCTTATAATAAGATTGTGTTTATGCTCATGTATGTTAAGAATTATGCTATGATAAGTATGTTTCATGCTCATGTATGTTAAGAATTATGCTATGCTAAGTATGTTCATGCTCATGTACGTTAAGAATTGTGCCATGCTAGGTATGTGTTACGTTTATGTTTATATTAAGAATCATGTCATATGCTGATGATTTACGTCAAGACTATGCTTATGTTTCATGTTCAGAATTATGTTGTGTCAGATGCTTGATATGTTTATGTTTAAGCGACGTATGGTTTTAGTGAGTAGGAAAGGGTCTTACTAAGCCTGTGTGCTTATAGTCTTATTTTCCTCGTACCGCAGATCAAACAAGAAGTTACTAAGGGAAGCAGCAGGAGGGGCAAGAGCATGTGTGTGTGTGGCAGTGACTTGGCAATGGATTCTTTTATTTACACATATCGCATGTCTTGGGTTTCAATGGTTATGCCTAATGGATGATTATGCTACTTATGTTCCAATGCTACTTATGCTATGTTTTGGTTATGCTACTTATGATGATTATGAATAAGCTATGAAATGGTTATATCATGATGCCATGCATGTTGTTAATATGCTAAGTCCAATGACACTAGGTTCAGGGATGACAAGTTTATGCATGTATAGATGTTTCATGTATTAGTTGCATGGTTAAAAGCATGTGTAGAAGAAAAAAATTATTCCGCTGCATTAAGATGTTTTCTATGTATATGTATGTTTAGCGTAACGTCGCCTCTCGCCACACTATAAGGTGTGGGGAAGAAAGGCGGGTGTTACAGAGTTTTACAATTCCGCACTTATTTTTCATATATTTTGATTGTAATTTCTGCACTGTAACACGGGTTTCTCCGCCTCTGGAAAGTCCGGAAAGGAGACCATTAGTGGACGAGCGTTCCCGTGCTTAGGCCTTGGATGTACTGACCTTGGGGCGTCGGGAACCAAGTAAAAAATCCCGCGTGCGCTGTGTTGTTTGTTTTCTTCGTTCTGTATATTTTCCGCTACGCTAACTCTGAGTCTAGAACGAAGATCTGAAAGACGATTTCCGAGAAAGATTTTTACGGTCGATATTCACCCCCCCCCCCCCGTATCGACGGCACCGGTCCTACAATTCCTATCAGAGCCAGATCGCTCTTCATCGGACTAACCGTCGATAGAACAACGACGCCATGAGTTAACGGGAGCCCAGGGGCGAATTAAGTATATTTTATTTCAAATGTCAATTTTTAAATTTCATGTTATATGTTTCAAGTGGAGGGAGAGAGGGCACTATAAAAATCAGTGCCCTACTCGTAAGATTCGGTCTACACCACCGGAAGTAAAGGAGGCACCAACGCTCGGAGTCTGGAGAGATAAAATTCACGTACGATGCTTCAAATGCGAAAAGTACGGACACTACAAAAATAAGTGTCCGGCAAAGGTACGCAAAATTTATGTTCCGAAAAATTTTCTAATTCCTATACTATCCTATGTAGATAATTTAGATAATTTTTCTGATAAATTAGAATTATTGCATGGACAAATAAATATCCTACATAACCAGTTACAAAATGTGGATATGGTTAAAATATTCGAAATTAACTGTTTAATCTTTAATACCAATTCAATAATTGCTAAAATTAATTTTGAATTTAAATCTGAATTTAAATCTGAAATTAATTCTGAATTTAAATCTAAAATAAATTCTGATAAAATTATCTCTGAGATTAATTCTAAAATTAAATCTGATAATTCTGAATTCAAATTTGAAAATCTTAAGGATAACTCTGAATTCAAATTTGAAAATCTTAAGGATAACTCTGAATTCAAATTTAAAAATCTTAAGGATAACATTAAAAATATTTTTGATGATTGTTATGTAAATAATGAGGATAATTCTGAGGAAAGTGGGGATGAAATTCTTTTAGATAATAGTTTAATTATTATCTTAGATAATTCTGAAAATTATTACAAAACATTAACTAGTGGCCCAAATTACTCCACCTACTATGAAGATATAGAGGGATGTGATTTTAATGATGAGGATGAGGAGATGGAATTTTCTTAGATCAAGGCTATAGTCAATAAAAATCACAAAAATTCAAATAAACCAGAATTATTAGAAAAACTTAAAAAGATAAATAAAGAAGAAGTAATAAAGGAATCAGATATTTTCAAAATAATGAAATGATGAAATTAAACCCACAACTTTTGACTAACCCAGAACTTTTAAAATTCAAATTCAATTAAATATTAATTAACTCAATTAAATCTGAATTAATTCAATTAAATCTTAATTAACTCAATCCTTAATTAATTAACTCAATTTATCCTGATTTAATTCAATTAAATCTTAATTAACTCAATCCTGAATTAATTCAAATTCAATTAAATCTTAATTAACTCAATCCTTAGTTAATTCAAATTAAATTAAATCTTAATTAACTCCATTAATCCTAAATTAATTCAAATTCAATTAAATCTTAATTAACTCACTCCTTAATTAATTCAAATTCAATTAAATCTTAATTAACTCAATCCTTAATTAATTCAAATTCAATTAAATCTTAATTAACTCAATCCTTAATTAATTTAACCTTAACTAACTCATAATTAAATTCATAAATTAACTCCTAATTAATTTAACTGTATTTCTTTAACTCTAAATAACTTAAACATAAATCTTAAAAATGTTAATTAGATTTTAATAAATTTTTAACCTTAATTTTAATCCTTAATTAATTTTTATTTTAATTCTTAATTAATTTAATTAATTCAATTTCAATTAATCCTTAATTAATTCAATTCCAATTAATTCTTAAATAACTTAAACTTGAACTAAATAAAATCTTACCTAAACTGCAACAATTAATTTAATAAGATTATATATGTCAAAGTGGGTTGGCATATTCGCGGGTTCACACGACATGTATCAAATCTGGAATTTGATACATTATTAGAAACTTAAATAAAATGATTTGAATTGTTTGAATCATGCATTAATGCCAAGGACATGCAACTGCTATTTCATTAAAATTTATGTCATGTCATTCATGTTTAATTTTATGCATGATTTAGAACGGTCATAGGAAAAAGAATAATTGAAACTTGAATAACCTAGTTTTAGGTGGAGGTGAGATGATAGTACGTTAGGGAAGCCGATTGGTGGAATTAGCCGAAGCTACTGATCCAAAACCTAAGCTAGTTAGACCAAAATTTTTCAAGAAGTAATTTGAAAATGAATTTTCATTAAAAGGCTTTGTCAAGGAAAGGGTTGTTGCTCCAATATGGCTACAGCCAAAGAAGGCCTCCGTGCCTCGCCAAGACCTGGAAGCCGATTATCAAAAATAAAATTCACTTTACTACTTGTTAAATTTGAATCTAACACAAGTTTCAATTAAATCATAGATTTAACAATGAATTAAGAAAAATAATTCAAGTATCTCATAATGCACCCACAAGGCAACCATGCTTGTTGTATTGAGACATCTAGAATGGGTGAGATGTTAAGGATGAATAAATTGAAAAATATTTTTCAAAACTGTTTTCCAAAACTCTTAGAATATTTCCCTAAAAATCTATTTTTAAAATAGTGCTTTAATATAATAATATTTTTATGAATTTCATGATTGTCTGATTGTTTATATATATCATAGATTTTATCCTTTTGGAAAAATGTTTGACTCACACAATTAGACACAAGCCTCTTCGGTCAACACTAAAGTCCCTTAAGGCACTTAGATAGAGTCAAACGGTGTTGGATGCAGGGGGAGTACTTTATTCTTTTTTTCTTTAAAAATATATATCGAAAACTGTGTTTTAATTACTATCACTTATGTTTTTGAAAAAGCTTATGCTTTAAAAATTATCTTCATTCCAAATTGAATTTTCTAAAATTTGGTTGATTTTGATAAACCCTAATGACATAGAGGAAATCTTCTTCGTGATCTACAAGGACTCCTAGGATGTGTCAAATTTAGGGGGAGTCTATGTCAAAAGAAAACTTTCTGACAAGTATTTTTCCTAAAAAAAATTTTGGCAATTATTTTAGAAATTATTAAGTAATTCCTTTGATCTGAAACAAACCCTAAAAGACTCATAGGAAGAGTACTTGTGGTCAACAAGCTTCCTGGGACTGGGTCAAGTTTAGGGGGAGGTCAAATTAAAAGAGATATTAAACATTTCAAAATAATATATTTTCGTGGACTACATTTTCAAAATCCTGTTGAAAGTATAAGTAACTTGTCTTTCAAAATACTATTATTCTGTCTTTCAAAATTTTTGTGGTTTATAAAACCGTTTTAAAATTCTTTTTGAAATAATATTTACTTGAGTTTGGAGAATTTTCAGGACACTTAAGGAAATGTCCTTGTAGTTAACAAGGTTTCCTAGGATTGTGTCTAACTGGAAAAGAAACAAAAGCAAGTAAAACATTATGTGTTAAAAATAATATTTTTCAAAGTACTTTTGTTTTTCAAATTCATAATATTTTTCAAAGTACTTATGTTTTTTAAATTCATAATATTTTTCAAAAAAAGTACTTATATCTTCCAAAAATGCATTTTTCAAAGTTCAATATCTTTCTCAAAAGTACTTGCATTTTTCAAAATCTTTCTCAAAAGTACATGCATTTTTCAAAGTTCAATATCTTTCTCAAAAGTACTTGCATGTTTCAAACAACAATGAATTTTTAATCTCTTTCAAAGCGAAAATGGGTTTCAAGTTTTTTTGTATTCTTCGAAATGCACAATTTGTCAAGTGAAAATCTTTTTATGAGTGCAATCTTTTGCAAAATCTATTCTAAATAAAAGTTTTTAGTGCAAAAATTCTCGAGGTTCAACATATTTTCCTACAAATACACAATATTTTTCAAAAAGTACTTAGTTTTATGCTATGCTTTCAAAAATTTATACTATGTATTTTCAAAAAGAACCAAATATTTTCATTGTTGGTGCAAGTATTTTTGGTGATTTTTGATGTATGACAAAGGGGGAGAGGTGCGCTTAAGCTAGAAAATTTTTGGTGTCTTCTAGAAGGATCACAGAGGAAAATCAAAATGTTTTTCAAAAAGAGGGAAAGCTTAAGTTAAAAGTGTTTGCTTCTTCTCCCAAAAGATCAAAACTTATT
This sequence comes from Boesenbergia rotunda, assembly GCA_024364735.1. Lineage (NCBI taxonomy): Eukaryota > Viridiplantae > Streptophyta > Magnoliopsida > Zingiberales > Zingiberaceae > Boesenbergia > Boesenbergia rotunda. The sequence continues at coordinate 39,682 of JAGFNQ010006806.1, read as the reverse complement.
TTCAAAACTTAGATCAGCTTTTCAAGGAGTATAATTTAGTCCCTTCAGCCAATCTAACTTAAGATATTGTCAAACATCAAAAAGGGGGAGATTGTTGGTGCAAGTTGCATCAGTGATATCCTCCTCTAAATGTTTCAATGTTTGACAATATACTTAAGTCAGTGATACATTGAACAAGGGAAGGGTTAGTCAAGAAAACAAGATTAAGGTGAACTAAAGTCCTAGTTAACCTAGGCACTAAGTCCTGATCATGGATTGGGCACTAAGTCCTGGCTGAGGGCTGGGCACCTAAGACCTGACCGATGGTTGGGCGCGAAGACTTGGTTCGAGGAACTGGGCAAAAGTCCTGATGAGTGAAGTTAGGCACGAAGTCCTGCCCGAGGGTTGGGCACCGAAGTCCTGGACCTAGGGTTTGGGCACGAAATCTTGGTCCGAGGGATTGAGCAACTTAGCTGAGCGATGACTAAGGACAGAAGTAGATATGAGTTGAGGGTCAACGTCTTGAGATCCGAGAGTATCGAAGGCTAAGCTAAAGTCCGCCCGAATGGACTGGGTGGCAACCGTCTCTTGAGAGGAGTAGGTGAAAGGTGCGTTCCCGGGGGTGAGAACTTGCGTCAGTTCGACCTAGGGTTTGTGAAAATCCGAAGTCAGAACCAAGTCCTTAAGGTTAAGATTGTGTATGTATTTGCTTTGTATTTGTGTGTCTTGCAGGTACCTAGAATGGAAGACAAAGCAGGCAAACAACACACCACGTGGCTGGAACCCTGGCTGCTAGGCGTCCCCATTGAAGGAGGCGCCTAGATGGAGCTAGGCGTCCCCATCATCCAGGGCGCCTCCATGAAAGGAGGCAAAACAGGATATGATACAGGTGCCCAGGTTGAAAGTTGTATTTGCTGCTGTGAGTTCAAAGTAGCGATAAGCTTTGACTGGGTTCATTGAGGCCCCTGGGAGGTCCAGGGCACGCTGGTCAGATGCCTTATCGGCTGTGGCGAGTTCAGCGCGGAGATAATCTTTGACCAAGCCCTTTGAGGCACCCCGGTGATCACAGGCACCCCAATGAAGCCTATAAAAGGGGCATCGACCCCTCAGCTCAAGACACAACTTCAAAAATCATTCTGAGCCTTCTGACTGACGACAAAGTGCTAACGGCGAAGCTCTGCGACCAAGAAAGTTCCGGGAGGAAGTGCGCGGCACTTCGGAGTTCCAAATCGGCCGAGCCTTCATCTTTTGTTTGGTTTGAGTTTTACAATTCCGCACTTATTTTTCATATGTTTTGATTGTAATTTCTGCACTGTAAGACGAGTTTCTCCGCCTCCGGAAAGTCCGGAAAGGAGACCATTAGTGGACGGGCGTTCCCGTGCTTAGGCCTTGGATGTACTGACCCTGGGGGTCGGGAACCAAGTAAAAAATCCCACGTGCGCTGTGTTGTTTGTTTTCTTCGTTCTGTATATTTTTCGCTGTGCTAACTCTGAGTCTAGAATGAAGATCCGAAAGATGATTTCCGAGAAAGATTTTTACGGTCGATTCACCCCCCCCTCTATCGACGGCACCGGTCCTACAACCCTAACCTTAAACATATTGGTACACACACATCAAAACCATAATCTTCCTGATCATTCTTGGGTTGATTGCCTCAACAAAACACGCATAGGCAAGCAATCATTATTAATTCTAGCATTCACAAGAGCATTTGGAGCATAAGTAATGTTAGGGATTACCTCCCTTACCCTTGTAGCTCCCCCTTGATATGAGCTCCTTTTCTTCTCTTCTTTTTCCCATCTTCTTAAGTGCTTCATCATCTTAAGCTCTCCTTTCCTTGGACATTGAGTGTGATAATGTCCTAGCTCCCCACAAGTATAGCACCTAATATGATTCTTTTCTTTCTTTTCCCTACAACCCACATTAGATATTAAATTAATGGACTTGGGTTTAGAGATTACCTCCTTTTTACCTAGTGGGCACTTGTCATTGTAGTTCCCCTTTTTGTTGCATCCAAAGCATATGATGTGCTCTTTTGATTTGGCTTTGGTGGAGGTTGAAGCTTTTTCTTGCTCTTGTATGGATGAGAGTCTCTCCTCCCCCTCAATTCTTAAAGTTGATACTTCCTCTTCTTCTCTTGATAAGGTGGATGAACTCTCACTTAATTGTGCCACCTCACTTGATGAGGTTGCCACTTCTTTTTCCTCTTGGACTTCTTGGACACTAGAAGTTATTTCTTCGGGATTTTTCCACTACTTGAGCTTGCGTAGGGTTCTCATGAAATTCTTCTAACTTGTTCTACATTTCATATGCATTTTTATATGCCCCTACACCACTCAAAACATTGTTAAGCAAAATATTAACCAATATACTAATTACCTTCTCATTTGCCCTAAAATGAGCTTGTTGCTCCTTAGTCCAATATCTAGGTCAGAGCTTCTTTCCATGCTTGTCCCTTGGAGTCTCGAATGGTTCCTCTATGGTCATCACACACTCCCAATCCATTCCAAACCAAGTCTTCATCCTTACTCTCCAATAGGCAAAATCTTCATGGTAATTTGTGGGTGGTGTGTTGATATCATCCCCTAGCTTGTCTTCCATCATTTTTCTCTCTAGCTTTCTTGCTCCCTCGGCAGTTAGCCCGTAGATGGGCGCACCAAGCATTGATACCACTTGTTAGATCGTTACGCCTTGCTAGAGGGGGGGGTGAATAGCAAGTTTTTGCTTTCTTCCTACAATTGTTAGTGCGCAAGAGGAATATACAAAGTAAAACTAAACTAAACAAGGAAGAACACAACAATTTGTTGGAACTTGGATGGCTAGAGAGGGGGGGGTGAATATAGCCAGACACCCACTTCTTCAAATTTTAGATTTTCTCTGCAGTTGGGTTAGTAGCACAGCGGAAGCAAAAACAGAGTTGCAGACACTAAAACCTAAACTAAGCACAAACACAAAATGCTAACTAAGAAGATTTACAAGGTTCGGGGATAACTTGCCCCTACTCCTTGGCATGCCCGTAAGGTGGGCGATCCCTTGATCGTCGGCAGATCAAGCCCCGGAAAATCCAGATAGAATGGAACCTCCTTCTCGATGGAGTAACCTCTCCACAGCATTTCAAGATGAATCAAGTATAAAGTACAGGAAACACAAGAAGGATCTTACTTAGCACTTAGAACCACAAGAACACAAGCAAACTTCTCCCGAGCTCCACTCAACTCAGATCTCACGCAAGAACTCCCTTCTTCGTGTCTTCTCGCTGATGGACTTGCCAAGCTTCTTGCTTCTCTTCCAAGTGCTCAAGTAACAGAAGGTTGCTTCAAGGATCACAGTAGCTTGCTCAAGATGATGGACCAGAGTTGTCGCAAGAACACAATAGTTGTAGCAGAGTAGTTTCGTTGAGTTTAGCGTTGTTGAGACTTGTTCGCCACCACGCGCTTAAGTCTCAGCTCACTGATCGCCAGGTCACCACCTCACTGCAGCCTCCAACTGCTCACCTGCAATAGCCAGCTACCACTAAGCTCACCTGGACTCCCTGAGCTTCCCTCAGCCAAGCCCCAGTCAGCAGCTCTAGCATTGCCAGCATCCGTTGCAACCTGAGATGGAAAACGAACAAACCTACTCCAAGGAAAGACTCTCATTGACTCTCCTTGAGTGTTTGAATCCATTCTTGTCACCTGCACACTTGATCAGATCATTAGCATAGCAAATCAAGCAGAGAATCATGTATCAGAGATTAAGAGCAATGAAATCAGATGTGTTCAGACGTGATCAGAGCGTCTGACAGTGCATTTTGAATTAAAGTGATCGGTCATCGGACCGATCCAGGGCTTGTGGATCGGTCACCGGACCGATCCACAGCTTTGCTGGGACTCCCAGCTTTCGCTGCCACACGGGCCTGATCGATCACCAGACTGATCAGGCTGTGACTTGATCGGTCACTAGACCGATCAGGATGTGACCTGATCGGTCACCAGACCGATCAGGAAGCTCCCCGACCGATCAGGCTCTAGCCTGATCGGTGATAGTGAGAACTCCGCGACACTTGATCGTTCACCAGAACGATCCGAACAGTGTTCCAGATCGGTCACCAGACCGATCAGGAGCCAAACAGTAAGGTTCCCAAAACTCACTGTATGCTCCCTGATCGGTCACCGGACCGATCAGGAGCCAAGCAGTAAGGGGAACGAAACTCACTGTATGCTCCCTGATCGGTCACCAGACCGATCAGGAGCCGAGCAGTAGGTTCCCAACCTCACTGTATGCTCCCTGATCTGTCACCAGACCGATCAGTCATCGGTGGATCGGTCACCAGACCGATCCACGAAGGAGCACCGTGCCAACTTCCCTGATCGGTCACCAGACCGATCCAGGCAAGCCCAAATGCACTCCAAGTCACGAGACAAGCCTCCAGCCCTTCTCTGACTCGTGCCATGCCCAGTCTCACTCACAGGGACTTTAACCTAGCCCTTCAAGCTAGGACCTGGCCCTCCAAGCTGGGATTTCATCCAACCTAGCCCTCCAAGCTAGGACCTGACCCTCCAAGCCAGGATTTCTTCAACCTAGCCCTCCAAGCTAGGACCTGGCCCTCCAAGCCGGGATTTCATCCAACCTAGCACTCCAAGCTAGGACCTGGCCCTCCAAGCCGGGATTTCATCAACCTAGCCCTCCAAGCTAGGACCTGACCCTCCAAGCCGGGATTTCATCATCCTAGCCCTCCAGGCTAGGACCTGACCCTCCAAGCCAGGACTTTTTCACACCTAACCCTCCAGGTTAGGACTTTTCACACCTAACCCTCCAAGCTAGGACTTTTCACACCTAACCCTCCAGGTTAGGACTTTTCCACACCTAGCCCTCCAAGCTAGGTCTTTTCACACCTAACCCTCCAGGTTAGGACTTTTCCACACCTAGCCCTCCAAGCTAGGATTTTTCCACACCTAACCCTCCAAGTTAGGATTTCATCAAACCTAGTCCCACTAGGCATGCCTAGTCCACGACTAGGACTTAATCATAATCATCTCATCAACCTAAACTAAAATCGGTGTCAACACCAAAACAACAATCAGGGTCAGACTGCATTAACAATCTCCCCCTTTTTGTTTTTTGACAACCCGATTTTATGTTTAGGGATTCAAAATCAATTTTCTCAAATTTCACACTCATAGGGGAATCAGAATCCTCCCCCTACTCGTAATTATCCCAAGCTTAACCAACCACACTCTCCCCCTTTGTCAAACACCGAAAAGGGTCTAGAGGGGTTGTTAAGTTTAAACATACTCCCCCTCAACCCTAGGGGTTTCCCAAAACATCATAAGATTTGATTGAGGGCATATGAAAACATATGACAAAGATAAAGCATGACAAAACAATCATATGTATCATATGAACATGGAATAGCAAGTTTTACATGAAAATAGACATAATGTCAGATTCATCATAGCATAGTCAAACATAGCACAAGACATAACAGTCAACATCATAATTCTTCAGCGGGGTCATCGTCAGATGTATCATCAATATATATGAAATCCCCTGGTGCAGTGCTGCTGGAGGGCGCAGCTCCAGGAAACGTATGCTGGTGCCACTCCGCATACCACGCCTCCTGCTGTGAGCGGATCCCAGAAACATCAGATTCTACAGCGAGTAGTCGGCGATCGAAGGACCGAAGCTCAGATCTGACCTCCTATTGCCAGAGCTCGGAAATATGTATCTCGCGCCGCATCGTCCGCTCCAGCTCCGCAACCTGCCATTGGAGATCTGGATTCGACTCATATTAATCCTCAGCAACAGCGGACGGCTCCTGATCATGGACTGCTCTAGGTAACTCCTCCACACGTCTCCTATCCTTCCACCTCAGCCCTTGCGGTCCGACAACAATGCCAAACTGGGCCAACATGCGTCGGTCAAGTCGGCAGTCCTGCTGAACCATAGGTACGATGCTGCCCTGTGAGACGTCGATACCAACCGAATGCAGCCAGGCAGTAATGATACGTCCAAATGGCATGTACACTGTCTGACCATTCATCTAACTGTAGGTAATGATGGAGAAATAGATGGAAGTCACTAGGTCAAAGTCTAACTGCTGATGCATCCCGTAGAGCATCAAGCAGTGGAATGAGTGAATTTCATCTAAGTGTTTCGAAGTAGTTGGGAGGAGACAGTTAGTGATGATCTTAAACAAGACATAATCAACGGGGGAAAGGCAGAGAGCAGCAAATGTGTGGAAATCACCGGCGCGCTCACCGGGACCCCTTGGCCTGGGATGGACGAAAAAGTACTCGTAGATAGAGTCAGGAGTGACTCCATCAAAAGGAATCGGTAGAGGATCCGGAAGATAAGGGTAGAGTGGAAAGTCATTATCTGATCGGTGACAGCCAAGAAAGGCAGTGAAGGCAGATAGATCAAAATTAAGGTCAATACCGGTAACACGGGTCCTCCACCCCGTACCCTCTCCACTGACCATGTTGTTATAGAATTCGGAGACCAAATCAAAGTTAATAGGCCTCTCAAGGAAAAGAATGGATTGGAGTTCGTAATGCTCAATGATTTGTCGTACCGACGGACAATGTTTGTAGATGAATGCTTGGTCCACAGTTCGACATGGCATGAGTTTGAAGGTGTGATATTGAAAGGCTAGTGCGTAATGGATATTTTGAAATCTGTTATGAGGGGATAGTTGAGGATTTGAAGAGGATGAGGGAGCTCTGGATCGAGAGCTACCCTCAGCTAGCTCTTTGCCCTTAGAAGACCCTTCAGCGGGTTCCTTTCCCTTGGATGACTTTCTAAAGGATGGAATCATTTGGTTAATTTAATGATCACAACAATATGTTCAATTAGTAGGGTCAAGGATCAAAGTAAGGTCACGGCATGAAATGGGATTGATTAAATCATGATACAATGAATTGGAATTTAAAGTTTTAAGACATTGATCAAACGAATCATAATAGAAAATGATCAAATGAAGTTAGATTTAATCAATACGATCTAATGCAAGGAAAGGAAGGTCACGGCAAGAGTAGGGTCACAACACAAAAAGAAAACACAATAAGAAAGAACATGGTTAGCCGAAACATCACAAATCTTAGGAAGTAATCAGTATGAAAAGATTCGAAACTCAAAGCTTACCTAGGTGCCATTGTTGATTTGTTTGGAGAAAACACTCTCTGAAACTTGTGCAAGAAAGAATCGCAACGTAGAGGACAAGCTAGCCGCTAGCAGTTGCTGAGAACACCAACAGCAAGAAGAAGAACTCTCACACACAAGGAGAAAATCGCACTCGCAGCCACGGGTAGGAGGAAGAAATGCAGGAAGAAAACTCACGCACAGCAATAGGATGCGCAAGAGGAGAGTTTCGGCGCTAGGGTTCGGAAAGGTAAGGTTTACACGAAGTTAATAGGTTGGTGGATCGGTCCACCAACCGTAATTTAATGTGATCGAATGGATCACTGTTCGATCTGGGAGCGCCCATACCGATCAGGCTCCAGCCTGATCGGTCTGGCCCTGTCCTGATCAGTCGGGTGACCGATCAGGCAAGCCCCTGATCGATCGGCTGATCGATCAGGGAGCGAACAGTAGGTTTGGGAGGCTTACTGTGAGCCCCCTGATCGGTCTATGGACCGATCACCACAGTGAGCCAGATCGGTCTGTGGACCGATCCAGGCCAACACAGAGAGTTTGGTGGGGGATTTCGCAATTCGGTTGGATCGGTCAGTTGGACCGATCAGACATACTCCTGATCGGTCCGGTGACCGATCAGGCTCCCTGAATTTTTCTGATATGATATGAAATTTTAGATTTAGACTCCCAGACGATTTCTGATAAGATCTGATGAAAGTTTATCGATCTTGGAAGTGATCCCATGACTATAATTGATTCCTGAACAAGGATCAAAGGTCCTTATGGTTTTGACAAATCACTTTGCTCCACCCAAGTTGAGTCAAACTCAATCAACAAACATCCACTCAATTTCAAACAAGTTTGTATCAATATAAGGTCTCCAATCAAGTTTCCTTGATTGGAATGTCCAAGTATGTTCATGGAGCCAAGTACACATGTGTTATGCATTGGTTTTCCCCATACTTGGTCACCGTAGTGATTTTTATCTCGTCAACCAAATTTCTCAAGGGATGCATTGACATTTTGAGAAATTGAGTTGATCCTAGCATCTCACCCCATATCTAGCAAACAAAAACATTTTGTTAACCTTATAGTTTATGTGAGATGTCCCCAAGTTACCCAAAAATTGTTCCCAACAATTCGAATTAATCATGAAGGGTTTTGAATGCATTTCAATCCTACGAAGCACGACACATTCCCAACTCCCTTCTTAAGAAACTAAATTCATTCTCGGGGAGTGGTTTAGTGAAAATGCCCGCTAGATTTGATTTGGACTCTACATATGAGAGTACAACATCTCCTCTAGCAACATGATCTCTAATGAAGTGGTGACACACTTCAATATGCTTAGTTCTAGAGTGATGGACTGGATTCTTTGTTAGGTTAATTGTGCTAATGTTGTCACACAACACTTGCACACCCTTGTAGCTTAATCCATAGTCCTCTAGAGTATGAATCATCCACAATAATTGTGATACGCTCTCTCCCATGGCAATATATTCTGCCTCGGTCATGGAGAGAGCAACACAATGTTGCTTCCGACTTGACTAACTAACTACAGATGATCCTAAAAATTTGCAGCCCCCACTTGTGCTTTTCCGGTCCAACTTGCATCCAGCATAGTCGGAATCAGTGTAGCCAATTAGGTCAAATGATTCGATACAGGAGAACCAAAGACCAACTCCAATTGTGCCTTTAAGGTATCTCAAGATTCTCTTAACAGCAATCAAGTGAGATTCCTTGGCACAAACTTGATACCTAGCGCACATACCCACAGCAAAAAGTATATCAGGTCGACTGGCTGTGAGGTATAGCAGATTGTTGGTGCAGAAAGCACCACAGTCAAACCTATGTTTTGATAATGGCAACAGGGTTCAAAAGTTAAGTCTTACTTGTTGTCTAACAAGTTACTCTAGTGTGCAGGGACTAAAAAGCCCTAGCGAAGGACTGCTAGGCACTGGCGAAGGAATGCCAGAGCAAAAAGCCCTAGTGAAGGAATACTAGGCACTGGCGAAGGAATGACAGAGCAAAAAGCCCTAGTGAAGGAATACTAGGCACTGGCGAAGGAATGCCAGGGACTAAAAAGCCCTAGCGAAGGACTGCTAGGCAACGGGCGAAGGACAGCTCGGCATCCAAGACCTGGCAAAGGACCGTCAGGCAAAAGTCCAACCAGAGGAACGGTTGGCATCAGGTACACTCTTCCGAGAGGAGTAGGTGAGGACGCGTTCCCCGTAGAGGGAACAGTAGGCATCTGTTCGACCTAGGGTTCCATTTTGGAGACCCAAAGTCAGAACCAAGACAGCTAAGGCTATATAAAATAATAATTTAATGTTTTATTGTGTTTTGGACTAACTCTGGATGCAGGACCGAAGAAACGAGTGTCTGCAGCTCAGAGAGCCTCAAAGGAATGAGGCAACAGCTGACCAGGGCACCCGGAGTGTCCCGGGCGCCCCCAAGGTAAACACAAAACACAATAAAGCAAAGACAGCTTCGACAGTTCAACTCCCGGGCGCCCCCGTGCTCCCGGGCGCCCCCGCTGCTCCCGGGCGCCCCCTGCGCTGCGGGCGCCCCAGGGCCAGCTACCGAAGCACACCCTCGCGAAGCCAGAAGATAGAAGTTTGATCTGGTCAATCCGGGCCCCCCGAGTGCTCCGGGCGCCCCGGTCAAACCTGATCCCGAAGGTAAAGGGATCAGACGCTGACCGAGACATTGACGGATCAAATGACACGTGGGGGGGGGGGGGCGCCCCGGACGTTCCGGGCGCCCCCAGGCCCTATATAAAGGGCCCTCGACCCCAAGCTTCGAACAACGACTTCCAATCAACGCTTCTACGCTCTTCTGCTCTCGCGCTTCGCCCCAGAATCCTTCCAACTCGAGCCGACGACGTCCTGCTGCTCCGAAAAGGTTGATCTACCTCGGACGTCGGTAAAAGAGCTATTTAAGTTTACTGTACTAAATTCTGTAATAATCTTTTTGTAAACTATTTGCGCCTCATATAGAATTGCCCAAAGTAAACGGTCAACGACCATGGGCATTGGAGTAGGAGTCGACCCAGGCTCCGAACCAAGTAAAAGCGACCGTGTCTCTGTGTGATTTTGTTTTTATTAATTTCCGCTGCGTACTTGCTCTAAGTGATTCCGAAAAACTATTTCCGATATTCACCCCCCCCCTCTATCGGTTTTCTCGATCCAACAAGTGGTATCAGAGCGGAGAAGTTCAAACTTGGTGCAACCACCAGTTTGAAATTTTTTTTTGGATTTTTATTTTCTTTTTCTCGTTCAAATTTTCTTTAAATATTTCGTTCAAATTTTCTTTTTCCCATTAATCGAGGTTGGTGCAACACCCCTAGCTATTTCATTTTATTCATCCTGCACTACTAATCCAAGACCTAGTCTTGGAAAAAAAATTTTGTGTTAGTTTTCTGTTTCAGATTAAATGGCCATGCAAGAAGGATTTAGCACCGCTAGACCTCCACTTTTCAGTGGAGAAGACTTTTCCTACTAGAAAAGTCGAATGGAGGTCCACCTGAAAACTCAGGTGGACATGTGGATCATCATCCAGTCCGGACTGGAGATCCCCAAAAATGCCGAAGGAGTACCGCAGACCTTCTCAGAATGGGACAACGCCCTAAAGCGCAAAATTGAAGCTGATGCAAAGGTGACCCAGACTCTCCAATGCGGATTAACAAAAGAAGAGCTGAATCGGGTAGGCCCCTTCAACAGTGCAAAGGAGCTGTGGGCAAAGCTGATCGAACTGCATGAAAGAACGTCAGACACCAGGATCAGTAAGAGGGATCTGCTCCTGAACAAACTCTACACCATCAAGATGGCCGACACTGAAACAGCAGCCCAACTCCACGCACGCATACAAGAATTGATGAACGGTCTTCACACTATAGGTCACAAGGTCGAAAATCGCGACCTAATAAGGTATGCCCTAAACGCTTTCCCTAGAAATACCTTGTGGGCATCTATGGCAGATGCATACAAGGTCTCAAGGGATCTTTCTAAAATTAAATTAGACGAATTATTTTCCGAATTAGAACTGCACGAACAAACTAACTCCAATATGGTCGAGAAAGGAATTGCCTTTGTTGCAGGAAAAATTGGAAGATCAACAAAGAAGAAAACTCAACCTGAACCCGAGTCTAACTCAGACTCAGACGCAGAAGATGAAGAAGGAGATCAATCTGAGCTGGTCCGACTGGCCCGAAGCTACTACAAAAAATTGAAGAACCAAGCCAACACACGGAGGACAAGCCAAAGAAAGGACGAACCAGCTGAACTAGCAAGTGACAAACACAAGCCCAACGTAACCTACTACGAGTGCAAGAAGAAGGGCCACTACAAGACGGAGTGTCCAAACCTAAAGAACAACAAAAAGACAAGAAGGAAGAAAGCACTCCAAGCAACCTGGGACGAATCTTCATCAGAAGAAGAAGAAGAAGAACCCTAGTCAAACCTTCTAGCACTGACCGCTTCAGAAGAAGTCGAGACCGAGTCAGAGTCAGAAAAGGACGATGGCAGACTAACCTTCTCAGAGGATGGCGAAATCAAGGTAAGTGGCTTTAATAGAAGTCAGTTAAACGATTTAATTTCATATCTTTCTCGAGATTTGGCGAAAGCCAAACTCCGAATCGAATCCCTCCGACAGGAAGTAAAACTCCTGAAAGAGGGAGCTGAATCTAAACCCTCAACCGATAAAGTTCAAGAAGGAACTCCTACTCAAGTTGAAAAACTTGAGAAAGAGAACTCCTCCCTGAAAACTCAGGTTAAGGATCTTAGATCAGCTTTAGAACGATTTACCTCTGGTTCCAAGGGTCTAGACATGATTCTTGGAAAACAGAAGTCCGTTCTAAATCGATCCGGACTTGGCTATAGAACCAAATCCCAACAAAGATCTTACCTTGCTGTACTGAATCAGTCTAGAGGTAAAATTCAGGCATGGGTACCCAAACTGTGCCTGAACAAACCGACTGGATCAAATCAGTATTAGATCCCCAAGGACAAGATTCACATCTTGCCTAATCATTACCGTGGCTTTAGTCTAGGGGGAGCCAAACTGAAAACTATATTCATTGCTAGATAAAATCCAACTTTATTTATTTTGCATGTTTGCCTGTTTATTTAATTTCTGAAATTTATCATGCTTAGACTTAGATTAGTATAAGGACAGAACAAACTTAACTGAAACTTGAAAACATAGTATTGGGTGGAGGTGAGATGATAGTACGTTAAGGAAACCAATTCTAATAAGATCAAGTTCACTTGGTCTCTTTAGACTGGTGAAACTAGCTGAAGCTACCGATCCAAAATCCAAACTAGTTAGACCAGAACTTTTTCAAAGATTAATTTTGAAAATGGAATTTCATTAAACGGCTTTGTTTTGTCAAGGAAAGGGTTGATGATCCAATAAGGCTACGGCCAAAGAAGGTCTAGTGCCTCGCCAAGACCTGGAAGCCAATTTTTGAATTTCAAATTCAAATTACTTTTTGTAAAATTCAAATCTAACACAATTTTCAGTTAAGTATAGATTCAAACATCTCCTTTCAAAATAAATTGAAATGTGTTCAAAAATTAATCAAGATTTTCAAAATAAATCAAGATTTTCAAAAAATTTTTTATCAAAACCTGTCTCACTAAACCTATAAGGCTAACGTGCTTGACAACCCTAGATTTGGGTGAGACCGACTAGTCAGCGAAAATCAATTTAAGCTATTCCTAACTCTAATTGGATCCAAATCAATAAAACTCTTTATGTGTAGGAACATAAAGATTTGGACCAATGGATGTTGGATAGCGGTTGCTCCAGACATATGACTGGAGATAAATTGAAGTTCACCAAACTCAAGCTCAAGAACATAGGCTCAGTAGCATTTGGCAACAATGCTACACTCAAGGTAATTGGGTCAGGTAATATTGAGCTTAAATCTAACTTTATTATTAAGAAAGTTCTTTTGGTTGATAACTTCAATTTTAACCTACTTAGCATAAGTCAGTTATGTGATTCTGGTTACATAGTCACCTTCAACAATTCTAACTGCCTAATTAGAAATGTACAAGACTCAGAAATCATGCTTAAGGGCACTAGGAAAAATAATGTATACACTATAAACCTTCCCCTAGTACCCAAATGTATGTTAACTCAGTTAGAACAATCAAACCTCTGGCATAGGAGATTAGGTCATACCAATTTGAGAACTATCTCAAAAGTCACCCAACTTGGCCTAATCAAAGGTATCCCCAAAATTAAAAACAATGAAAACCTAATATGTGAATCATGTAATCAAGGTAAACAAACTAAATCTAATCACAAATTAATTCAATCTGACCTAACTCAAACCACACTTGAGCTCCTGCACCTTGACCTATTTGATTCACATGGAGCCAAGTCACTAAGCGGGAACCGATACTGCTTAGTAATAGTTGATGATTATTCTAGGTTTACCTGGGTTAGGTTTCTAAAAACCAAAGATGAAACCTTAAAACTATTTAATGATTTCTATAAATTAATTGAAAATCAAAACGATACTAAAATTAAAAGACTTAGGAGTGACCACGGGGGAGAATTTGAAAATCAACAATTCGAAGAATTCTGTAAGGTCAATGGGTATTTACATGAATTTTCATGTCCTAGAACCCCCCCCCCAACAAAATGGGATAGTCGAAAGAAGGAATAGAACCTTACAAGAAGCCGCTAGGGCGATGCTCAACGAATTTAGCTTAGCAAACCAATATTGGGCAGAAGCGATTAGTACGGCTTGTTACATCCAAAATAGGATTCTGATTAACAAGCAACACAACAAAACACCCTATGAACTATACTACCATAGGCTCCCAAATCTACACTACCTAAGGGTCTTTGGATGCAAAGTTCATATCCTAAACACCAAAGACTACTTAGGGAAATTTCAATCCAAATCAATCCTAGGCATCTTCCTAGGATACTCAACCACAAGTAGAGCCTATCGAGTTTACAACAAACAAACTAAGAAAATTGAAGAAACAACTAACTTAATATTTGATGAAGAAGTCAACTCAACATCTGATAATCCAAACCTAACTTCATCAAATTCTGATCAAGAAAATAATGAACAAACTAGTGAACCCTTAATTGAATCCTTAAACAAACTAACTGTTGAACCAATTAATGAGTCAACTGAACCAACAAATGAACCAGCCCAAATAGCCGAATCAAACAATGAACCAAACCGACCAGCTGGACCTGAAGCTGAACCAAGTTCAAGGAGAACCAAAAAACCCAGACTTAGTCACCCAACCGATCAAATTGTGGGTGATCCAACTCTAGGAGTCAGGACTAGATCCTCCTACAGAAACCTTAGTCAAATAGCTATGATATCAAAAATAGAACCCAAAACTATAGATGAAGCCCTACCTGACCCTGATTGGATCATAGCTATGCAAGAAGAGCTAGCTCAATTTGAGAGAAACCAAGTCTGGGAACTAGTGCCTAAACCTGAAGGCAAATCCATCATAGACACTAAGTGGGTCTTTAGGAATAAGCTAAATGATCAAGGAGAAATAGTTAGAAATAAAGCCCGCTTAGTAGCCAAGGGATTCAGCCAAGTAGAGGGATTAGATTACGATGAAACATATGCCCCAGTAGCTAGACTGGAGTCCATTAGAATGTTGTTAGCCTTTGCATCCCATAAAGGATTTAAGCTATACCAAATGGATGTAAAGTCAGCCTTCCTAAATGGGTTCATTAAAGAAGAAGTTTATGTAGGATAACCTCCCGGGTTTGAGGACTTAGACAAACCTGACCACGTTTACAAATTAACTAAAGCACTATATGGGTTAAAACAAGCACCTAGGGCATGGTATAAACGACTATCAACTTACTTAACTTCTAAAGAATTTAAACAAGGACAAATCGACTCGACTTTATTCATTAAAACCCTAGGAAAAGATATATTTATTGCCCAAATTTAAGTAGATGATATAATTTTTGGGTCCACCAACTCAAACTTTCTGAAAGAATTTGTTAAAATAATGGAAAACGAATTTGAAATGAGCCTAGTTGGTGAACTTAACTTTTTCCTAGGCTTACAAATCAAACAAACTAGGGATGGAAACTATGTCCATCAATTCAAATATGCTAAAGAGTTAATAAAGAAATTTAAAATGGATAACTCTAAAAGCATAAGTACCCCCATGGCCACTAATGTAAAAATAGATAGTGACCCTGATGGTAAGCCAGTAGACCTCAAACTATATAGAAGTATGATAGGTAGTCTACTGTACCTTACAGCCAGCAGACCTGACATTCTTTTTGCTGTAGGGATGTGTGCTAGATACCAAACCTGTGCTAAGGAAACGCACTTAGCAGCCCTAAAAAGAATACTAAGATATGTAAAGGGCACCCTAAATGTAGGGATTTGGTATCCTAGAACCTCAACCTTCAATTTGTCAGGATACTCGGATTCTGACTATGCTGGTTGTAAATTAGATAGAAAGAGCACAAGTGGAAGCTGCCAACTGTTAGGAAATAGTCTAGTAAGTTGGTGCAGCAGAAAACAACACTGTGTAGCTCTGTCCACAACTGAAGCTGAGTATGTAGCCTTAGGAGAGTGTGTAGCACAACTTTTATGGATGATGCACACTCTTAAGGACTTCCAGCTCAACTACACCCAAACTCAAGTATTTATTGACAATATAAGTTCAATTAATTAACTAAAACCCAATCCAACATTCCAGAACAAACACATAGAAGTTAAACATCACTTCGTAAGAGACCATGTAGCCAGGGGTGAATAGTACTTAATATAGACTCAAAATCCAACTTAGCTGATATTCACAAAACCTTTACCTGAGTCTGAGTTCAGCTCACTAAGAAGGCAGTTAGGATTGTGCTCTGTAGAATAGATTAACTCTACTCTTTTGCTTTACTTGATTTAAAAATCAGTTTCAAAAAGAATTTTGAAAAACTGTTTTACTTAATTTCAAAATCAGTTTTTAAATCTTTTCGACTTAGTTTTTTTCAAAACTACCCCCTTTCAAAACTAGGGCTTTTTCGCAAATGGACTTAGCTTAGGCCCTAACCCTAGAACTGCATGCACCTATAGATTTAGAAGCCAGCATCTCACAAGCACCTTAGGTACTTTTGATTGATAACCTAGAAAGGGTTGAGATGCTTAGGTCTTTGCCTTAATTCAAGATGCTTTA
>JAGFNQ010006806.1:0-18870 GCA_024364735.1 Boesenbergia rotunda | reverse complement strand
TCAAGTTTAAACACTTAAAAAATTTTCAAAAGATTTTTAAGTTAAACACTTAGAAAATTTTCTAAAAGATTTTCAAGTTAAACACTTAGAAAATTTTCAAAGAGATTTTTAATAGAAAATTTTCAAGAGATTTTTAAGTTAAACACTTAGAAAATTTTCAAGAGATTTTTAAGTTAAACAATTAGATAATTTTCCAAAAAGATTTTCCATGCTTAGAAAAATTTCATTTTTGAAATGCTTTAGATTTTTAAAAAACTTGTAAGTATTTTCGTTATTTACTTTACTTTTTGAAAAGGAGATAAGAGTTTTGAAAAAAAAATTCTCCTTTCTTTCTTTTCTCCTTTCCTTTCTCTTACCCTTTGTCATATATAAAAAAAAACTAATTATAGCAAAAAAAAAATTAGAGCAAAAGAAAGTGAAGTTCTGTATTGAATCAACTCTAATAAGTATAAACTGGACCAAACCAAATTAAATCAATCTTTTTCGGGTCCTGTCTAACCCAGTTGGCTACTTACTGACTGTCATAAATAGTAGCTTTCACCAGGGTTAGTCAAGTTAAGTGATCTATTCAAGATAGATTTTCTAAGCTTGACACTTAACCTAATTGCTGTTCAATTGGTATTTATTGCCCCAATTACTGCAGATGCACTGACTTAAAGCATTTTGAATCAAGGCATAGACCTAAGCATCTCAACCCAGTCTAGGTTATCAATCAAAAGTATCCTAAGGTGCTTGTGAGATGCTGGCTTCTAGATCTATAGGTGCATGCAGTTCTAGGGTTAGAGCCTAAGCTAAGTCCATTTGCGAAAAAATCCTAGTTTTGAAGGGGGTAAGTTTTGAAAAGCAACTAAGTCGGAAAATCATTTTAAATTTCAAAATAACAAAAATGATTTTTCTCAAAACTTTAATTAACAGATAAGAAATAAAACAATTTTAAAAAAATGTAGAGCAGCCCTATTCTACTAAACATAACCCTAACTGCCTTCTTAGTGAGCTAAACTCAGACTCAGGTAAGGGTTTGGTAAAGATATCAGCTAGGTTTGACTTTGAGTCCATATGTTTAAGGATTATTTCACCCCTGGCTACATGATCCCTTACAAAGTGATGTTTAACTTCTATATGCTTTATTCTTGAGTGTTGAATTGGGTTTTAGTTAGATAGATTGAGCTTATATTATCAATGTAGATTTGGGTTTGGGTGTAATCAAGCTGGAAGTCCTTAAGAGTGTGCATCAACCACAAGAGTTGTGCCACACACTCTCGTAAAGCAACATATTCTGCTTCGGTTGTCGATAGGGCTAGCAGTGTTGCTTTCTACTGCACCAACTTACTAGACTATTTCCTAAAAGTTGGCAGCTTCCACTTGTACTTTTTCTATCTAGTTTGCATCCAGCATAGTCAGGATCAGCGTATCCTGACAATTCAAAGGTGGAAGTCCTAGGATATCAAATCCCTACATTTAGGGTGCTCTTAATGTACCTAAGTACTCTTTTTAGGGTTGTTAAGTGCGTTTTCTTAGCGCAGGTTTGTTATCTAGCACACATTCCTACAGCGAATAGAATATCAGGTCTGCTAGCTGTAAGGTAAAGTTGACTTCCAATCATACTACGGTATAGCTCAAGATCTACAGGTTTACCTTCGGGGTCACTATCAATTTTGATATTTGTGGCCATAGGGGTACTTATACTTTTAGAGTTATCCATTTTAAATTTCTTTATTAATTCCTTAGCATATTTGGATTGGTGAACGTAATTCTCATCCCTAGTTTGCTTAATTTGCAGTCTTAAGAAGAAATTGAGCTCACCAACTAAGCTCATTTCAAATTCATTTTTCATTATTTTTACAAATTCCTTTAAAAAGTTTGAGTTGGTGGATCCGAAAATTATGTCGTCAACATAGATTTGGGCAATGAAAATGTCTTTTTCTAAGGTTTTAACAAAAAGGGTGGAATCAATTTGTCCTTGGTTAAATTCCTTAGAAATAAGGTAAGTTGATAGGCGTTCATACCATGCCCTAGGTGCTTGTTTTAACCCATAAAGTGCCTTATTAAGTTTGAAAACGTAGTTAGGTGTTTCTACGTCCTCAAATCCGGGGGGTTGTCCTACATAGACTTTTTCTTTGATGAACCCATTTAAAAAGGCTGACTTAACGTTCATTTGGTATAGCTTGAACCCTTTATGGGCTGCAAATACTAACAGCATTCTAATTGACTCAAGTCTGGCTACTGGGGCATAAGTTTCATCATAGTCTAATCCTTCGACTTGACTGAACCCTTTAGCTACTAAGCGGGCTTTATTTCTAACTATTTCCCCTTGATCATTCAGTTTATTCCTAAAGACCCACTTATTATCTATAATAGACTTGCCCTCAGGTTTAGGTACTAGTTGTTGGAACTTGGATGGCTAGAGAGGGGGGTGAATATAGCCAGACACAAACTTCTTGCACTTTAGAGTTTCTCTGCACTTCATGGTTAGTAGCATAGCAGCGGAAACAATGGAAACAGAGAAGTGCAGAAACACAGAAAACAAAAACAAACTAAAGCAACAAACAAGATCGCTAACAAGGAGGGTTTACAAGGTTCGGGGATAACTTGCCCCTACTCCTTGGCGTGCCCGTGAGGTGGGCGATCCCTTGATCATCGGCAGATCAAGCGCCGGAAAATCTGGATATCAAATGGAACCTCCTTCTCGGTGGAGAAACCTCTCCACAGCGTTTCACAGAAATAATGAAGTTAAGAACAATGAAACAAGAAGGCTTACAAAGCACTAGGAACCAAAGGAACACAAGAGAACTTCTCCCGAACTCCACTCAGCACAGATCTCACGCAAGAACTCCCTTCTTTGTGTCTTCTTGCTGATAGACTCGTCAAGCTTCTTGTTTCCTCCAAGTGCTCAAGTATCAGTATGTTGCTCCAAGAATCAGAGTGTTTGCAAAGTGATGGAGCAAATCTTGTCGCAAGAAGTGATCAAGTGTTACTGAGGCTTCATCGCTACCAAGCCCTTAAGCCTCTCCCACTGATCGCCAGGTCACATCCACCTCTCTGCACCTCCCAGCTGCTCAACTGCAACTTCTCACCTACCACTGAGCTCTCCTGGACTCCCTGAGCTTCCCTCAGACGAGCCCCAATCAGCAGCTCCAGCAGCACCAACATCCGTTGCAACCTGAGATGGAAACCTGCCCAATCTGCCGTAGCAAAAGCCTCAGTTTGACTCCCTTGAAGTAAACCTGAGCAACCTGCACACTTAGCAGCTCGTTAGCTCAGTAAATCAATGGAGTATCAACAATCAGAAGTTAGGAGCATAGATCAGTAGCGAATCAGCAGAGAAACAGACGCAATCAGAGCTCTGACCGCATTTTTGAATTAAAGATGCCAGCTACTGATCGGTCATCGGACCAATCAGAGTGACTCCTGATCGGTCACCAGACCGATCAGGCTGGATTCAGACCGATCAGGCTCCATCCTGATCGGTCCCCAACGCGTAATCAGAAATCGTGACTTCTCCGGGACCGATCACCAGACCGATCCCAAGTCGTGGATCGGTCACCAGACCGATCCACCCCTTTGCAGGGTGATTTCTCAGCTTCACAGTCCAAACCTCTTGATCGGTCTCCAAACCGATCAGGATGTGGCCTGATCGGACTGGTGACCAATCAGGCCACCCTCTGACCGATTAGGCTCCAACCTGATCGGTTATAGTGAGAAGTCCGCGACGTTTGATCGTTCACCAGAATGATCCGAACAGTATCCTTGATCGGTCACTAGACCGATCAGGAGCCGATCAGTAGAGTTCTCAAACTCACTGTATGCTCCCTGATCGGTCACCAGACTGATCAGGAGCCGATCAGTAGGTTTGCCAAAGTCACCGTATGTTCCCTGATCGGTCACTAGACCGATCAGACATCGCTGGATCGGTCACCAGACCGATCAACGAGGGAACACCGTGCCAACTTCCTTGATCGGTCACCAGACCGATCCGGGCAAGGCCAAACCCACTCTAAGTCAAGAGAACTAGCTCCCAGCCTCCCCTGACTCGTGCTCAGTCCCCCGGACCAAGACTCCATGCCTAGTCTCACTCACCGGGACTTCAACCTAGCCCTCCAAGCTAGGACCTGGCCCTCCAAGCCAGGATTTCATCCAACCTAGCCCTCCAGGCTAGGACCTAACCCTCCAAGCCAGGGTTTCATCCACCTAGCCCTCCAGGCTAGGAATTTTCACACCTAGCCCTCCAAGCTAGGACTTTTCCACACCTAACCCTCCAAGTTAGGACTTTTCACACCTAGCCCTCCAAGCTAGGACTTTTCACACCTAGCCCTCCAAGCTAGGACTTTTACCAAACCTAGTCCCACTAGGTATGCCTAGTCCACGACCAGGACTTAATCCCAATCATCTCATCAATCTAAACTAAAATCGGTGTCAACACCAAAACAACAATCAGGGTTAGACTGCATCAACAATCTCCCCCTTTTTGTTGTTTGACAACCCGATTTTAAGTTTAGGGATTTAAAATCAATAATTGCAAATCTCACACTCATAGGGGAATCAGGATCCTCCCCCTACTCATAATTATCCCAAACTTAACCAACGACACTCTCCCCCTTTGTCAAACACCGACAAGAGTCTAGAGGGGTCGTCAAGTTTAAAAATAAAACCTCCACCTCAATCCTAGGGGTTTCCCAAAATAACATAAGATTTGATTTAATTTTGAAAACATATGAAAACATATGATAAATATAAAGCATGGCAAAACAATCATATGTAGCATATGAACATGGAGTAGCAATAGAACAGGAACTAGAAATAACCATGAAGCAGAAACATGATATACATGAAATCCGTCATAATGTCAGATGCATCACACAGCATCACAGCATAGTCAACCATAGCACTAGGCAAAACAGTCAAATGTAACACAAATCATAACAGTCAACATCATCAATCCTCAGCATCGTCAGATGTATCAGCAATATATATGAAATCCCCTGGTCCAGTGCTGTTGGAGGGCGCCGCTCCAGAGGATAAAGGCTGGTATGGATGACCAGCTGCCCAACTGTGCCACTCCTCGTGCCATGTCTCATGCCAGGAGCGAATCCTAGAAACGTCAGACTCGATCGCCAGCAGTCTGCGGTCGAAAGCCTGAAACTCAAAGCAGACCTCCTATCTCCAGAGCTCTGAGACATGCAGACCATGCTGGATCGTCTGCTCCAACTCGGCAATCTGCCAGCGAAGGTCAGGATCCGACTCATAGTAGCCCTCTGCAGCAGCAGGCGGCTCCTGATGCATCTGATCATGGGCTGCTCTCGATAACTCCCCTACATCTCTCCTATCCTTCCACCTCAGCCCCTATGGTCCAACAACAATGTCGGACTGAGCCAATGTGCGTCGGTCAAGTCGGCAGTCCTGCCGAACCATCGGCACAAGCCTGCCCTGTGATATGTCGATGCTGACTGAATGAAGCCAGGCAGTGATGATATGTCCAAATGGCATGTAAACTGTCTGACAATCAATCTGGTTGTAGGTGATGATGGAGAAATAGATGATAGTCACTATGTCAAAGTCTAACTGCTGATGCATCCCGTAGAGCATCAAGCAGTGGAATGAATGAATTTCATCTAAGTGCTTCGAAGTAGTAGGGATGAGACAGTTAGTGATAATCTTAAACAAGACATAATCAACAGGGGAAAGGCGGAGAGCAGCAAATGTGGGGAAATCACTGGCGGGAACACCGGGACCCTCTGGCCTGGGATGGCCGAAAAAGTACTCGTAGATAGAGTCAGGAGTGACTCCATCGAAAGGAACCGGTAGAGGATCCAGAAGAAAAGGGTAGAGCGGAAAACTATTATCCGAACGTCGACAATCAAGGAAGGCGGTGAAAGCTGATAAATCAAAAGTGAGGTTGATACCGGCGACTCGGGTCCTATACCCCGAACCTTCTCCACTGACCATGTTGTTATAGAATTCGGAAACTAGATCAAGGTTGATCGACCGCTCAAGAAAGAGAATAGACTGAAGTTCATAAAACTCAATGATTCGTCGTACCGACGGGCAATGTTCGTAAATGAATGCTCTGTCCACAGTTCGACAGGGCATGAGTTTGAAAGTGTGATATTTAAAGGCTAGTGCGTAATGGACATTTTGAAATCTTGTATGAGAGGGTTGAGGTCTTGGAGAGGATGAGGGAGCTCTGGATCGAGAGCTACCCTCAGCTGACTCTTTGCCTTTGGAGGACCCTTCAACGGGTTCCTTGCCCTTAGTGGATTTCCTAAAGGATGAAATGAATGGATCAATTTAATCATAAGAATGATCACAAAGAAATAAGGTCAAGATTAGGTTTAATCAGTAAGGTAGGATCATGGGAAGGTCACGATACCAAATTGAATGGATCAAAACACGACACAAGAAAAGGAATTTGAAGTTTAGGACATTGATCATAATAGAAAATAATCAAATGAAGTTAGGTTTCATCAATGAGATCCATGTCATGGTAATGAAAGGTCACGGCAAGAGTAGAGTCACAACACAAATAGAAACCACAAGAAAAAAATGGTTAGCCTAAACATCACAAATCTTAAGAAGTAAGTAGTAAGGAAAGATTAGAAGCAAAAAGCTCACTTTGGTGCCATGATGACAAACTTGAGGAAGAGAAAAACGTGCAGATCTTCAAGGGAGCTTGCGCAAGGGACGAGATCCTCAGCGCACTCTCAAGAACTCACAGAAAAGGTTGCAACCGCACAAAAACTCGCAATTCTCAGCAGCAGATCACAAAGAGCTCGAGCTCACACGCAGAGAAAGGAGGAAGAAGATGAGGGGTTTCTGTCGACTAGGGCTTGGGAGTAAGGGAAAACGGGAGTTAATAGGTTGGTGGATAAGCCCACCAACCAGAATTTAATGTGATCGAACGAATCACCGTTCGATCTGGGAGCGCCCAGACCGATCAGGCCCCGGCCTGATCGGTCTGGCCTGGTCCTGATCGGTCGGGTGACCGATCAGGCAGGCTCCTGATCGATCGGCTGATCGATCAGGGAGCGAACAGTAGGTTTGGGAGGTTTTCTATGAGCCTCCTGATCTTTCTGTGGACCGATCACCACAGTGAGCCAGATCGGTATGTGGACCGATCCAGGCCAACACAGAGAGATTTTGACATTTTCTCGCGAAATAGCTGGATCGGTCCCTTGGACCGATCAGACATACTCCTGATCGGTCCGGTGACCGATCAGGCTCCCTGAATTTTTCTAATACGATCTGAAATTTCAGTTTCAGACTCCCTATCTATTTCTGATAAGATCAAATGAAAATTATTGATCTTAGAAGTGATCCCTTGACTATAATTGATCCTTCAATAAGGATCAAAGGTCCTTGTGAGTCTAACAAATCAATTTGCTCCACCCATGTGAAGGCAAACTCAATCACAAACATCCAATCAATTGTCACCCAAGTTTATATCAATATAAAGTCTCCAATCAAGTTTCCTTGATTGGAATGTCCAAGTATGATCATGGAGCCAAGTACACATATGTTATGCATTGGTTTTCCCCATACTTGGTCACCGTAGTGATTATTGTCTCGTCAACCTAATTTCTCAAGGGATGCATTGACATTTCGAGAAATTAAGTTGATCCTAGCATCTCACCCCATTTCTAACAAACAAAAATATTTTGGTAACCCTTATAGTTTGTGTGAGATGTCCCTAAGTTACCCAATAATTATTCCCAACAATTAGAAATAATCATGAAGGATTTTGAATGCATTTTAATCCTATGAAGCGCGACACATTCCCAATTCCCTTCATAAGAAGCTAAACTCATTCTCGGGGAGTGGTTTAGTGAAAATGTCCGCTAGGTTCGATTTGGACTCTACATGTGAGAGTATAATATCTCCTCTAGCAACATGATCCCTAATGAAGTGGTGACACACTTCAATATGCTTTGTCCTAGAATGGTGGACTGGATTCTTTGTTAGGTTTATGGTGCTTATGTTATCACACAACACTTGCACACCCTTGTAACTTAATCCATAGTCCTCTAGAGTATGAATCATCCACAACAATTGTGATACACTCTCTCCCATGGCGATATATTTTGTTAGTGATATGTCCTAAGGCAATCGCCTTATGGTTGTAATCATTTATTTTAATAAATGAATATTCACTATTTGAGTATACATGATTATTTGATTAAGATCTTAAGCTCATTTACTGAATGTCCGTAATACAATTCACAGCATGAGAGAATTTGTGATGAATTCACAACTAGTGATTATCTCTACATGTGCAATTGTGAAGTATTGAAATTGTCCCTAGTCGATGAATTGATAAATACGGACACTATCAATTCTGTTGAGACTAGCATGGGTTATTCTCTAATCAGCTGATTCTCACTGGCTGGTGACATTGAGATGTCCGGAGATAAACATGAATGCTAGTTAAGGGAACTAGTTCATTGGAGTGACTGGCTGTAAAACTTCATATGGTAGTCTACATATAGATATGTCAGTGAAGTTCTTACTGCAGCTTAAGTGCGATGTTCCTTTGACTTGCGGTGTTCAAGTCATCTTGGTCATGGAGACTTATACTTTGACATCTTAAGCAAGCATCTCCAAGGAGGTGTGGACCCAGGATGATTGGGTATAAGCCGAAGTGCCCGAAGATGTTTGAACAGCCTACAAAGGATTCACCACTCCTTGCGAGGAGATGTATACCCGAGGCCTATCGTCGGATTGTTACTCGAAGCCTCTGGCCAGAGCATGACATGTTCAGAGTATGAATCTCTTAAATACATGAGAGTAATTAGAATCCATAGGACGAGGAAACGTTACTTGGGCTAGGTGTGACGTAGTCAGCCTAGTGGGGACTGACACACATAGACCATGTCCTGAACCAAGTGGGTATAATATGGTGACGGGAATGGGACACGATTCATTATAGCTGCTGAAGGGTTTCAGAATCATTTCTGAGGCAACCGTTGATCTTTCAATTAATTGGGGATCATGATGTACTACTAGGTGTCACTCATGATCGTTCTATAATTAATTAGTTAATTATGGACGGCCAACATAAATTGAAAGCCTATTTGGTCACACGCATAACGAGTAATTCGAAGGATTTAAAACGAGTTGAGAATTGGATTCTCCAATCGAGATAGACTATTTTTGGTAAGTCCAAACAATAGTCAAAACTGAATTTATTTCAGACGCATCGGAAGCATAGAATGGCTAAGTCTTTTAAAGACTTAATGGGTGAATTAAATAAGTTTAATTCATTAAGGGATTTGATCCAATTGGGGTTAGATGGGCCGGCCAAGGAGGTGGCCTCCTCTCTTCTTGTCATGGCCGGCCACCACCATAAGAGGATAAGGCTATTTTGGTTTGTTTTATAAAATAAACCAAAGGTTGGTTTATTTTATAAAAGGTTATATAAATTTTATATATATAAATTTTTATATAATGAACCATGAGTTGGTTTGTTTAATAAAATTTATATAATGAACCAATGGTTGGTTTGTTTATAAATTTTTATATAATGAACCAATGGTTGATTTGTTTTATAAATTTTATATAATTATGCCAAAAGAAAGAGAGCCTTGATTATGGATTGATTGAGAAATTATTTCATAATCAAGAAGAGGAAGCTTGATCATGAGAGCCTTGATTATGGATTGATTGAGAAATTATTCCTTAATCAAGGAGAGGTTTGCTTGGGAATTAAGAAACCTCTCCCTATATAAAGGACCCAAGGGGTGCCTTGGAAGATGATCCATCCAAGAATTGCTTGGGCTCTCTCCTCTTCTTCTCTCCCTCTCTCTTGGCCGGCCATAGGCATCCCCTCCCTCTTCTTGCCGTGAGCACAAGGAGAAGCACCAAGGCGACGAAGTTCTTCCTTGGGATGATCTTCCTCTTCGGCCATCATCACCTTGGGATTGGGCGCAAGTCATCTTCCTCCTTCTTGCCGGAATTGTGAATCCGGCCAACCTTGGTGGTGAGTCTTTCGATGTGATTACTGTTGGTGCAAGTTGCATCAATGATGTTCTCCTTTATGTGTTTTAATATTTGACAATACACTTAAGTCAGTGATACAATGAACAGACAAAGGGGAGCAAAGGAGAAGTAACCTAAGTTAAAGAAAAGTCCTAGTTAACCTAGGCACTAAGACTTGGTGAGTGAAGCTGGGCACTAAGACTTGCTCAGAAGGTGGGCAGTAAGTCTTGATCGAGAATTGGACACTAAGTCCTGGCAAGGGCTGGGCACCGAAGACCTGCTCGGAAGGTGGGCACTAAGTCCTGGTCGGGGACTGAGCAAGAAGACCTGGCCGAGGGTTGGGCACCGAAGTCCTGGTTCGGGGAATTGGGCACGAAGACCTGGCCGAGGGTTGGACGCCTAAGTCCTGGACCTAGGGTTTGGGCACGAAGTCTTGATCCGAGGGATTGAGCAACTTAGCTGAGCGATGACTAAGGACAGGAGTAGAGACGGGTCAGGGTTTGGGCGTCTCGAGGTCCGGAGGTATCGGAAGCTAAGCAAAAGTCCATCCGAAGGACTGGGTGGCAACCGTCTCCTGAAAGGAGTAGGTGAAAGGCGCGTTCTCGGGGGTGAGAACTTGCGTCGGTTCGACCTAGGGTTTCATGGAAATCTGAAGTCCAAACCAAGACCTTAAGGCTAATATTATATGTATATGTGCTTTGTGTTTGTGTATCTTGCAGGTACCAAGATTGGAAGACAAAGCAGGCAGCTGGAGGCCCTGAAGCAGGGCGCCCCCATCATCCAGGGCACCCCCAGTGTTGGGGGCGCCCAAGCCAAAGTGTAAAAATGCAGTTTTGGTGATGTAAGCAGAATAGGTGTCAAGCGGGGCGCCCGGAGCGTCCGGGGCGCCCGGGTTCAAAGCTGTTTTGCTGTTTCGAGGTCGAAACACAGGATAAGCCTTCACAAGGGTGCCCAGAAGGTCCGGGGCGCCCTGGTCAAAGGCTTTATCAGCTACGGCGAGGTCGGCGCAGGGATAAGGTTTGGCCGGGTTTATCGGGGCGCCCCCAGCGTCCAGGGCGCCCGTATGAAGCCTATATAAGGGGCTTCGACCCCTCTGCTTCAAACACAACTGCTACAAGTCATTCTGATCATTCTGACTAACGAAAACATGCTAAAGATGAGGCTCTACAACCGGGAGGCTCCAGGAGGAAGTGCGCGGCACTTCGGAGGTCCAGATCGGCCGAGCTTCAACTTTGTTTTGTTCGGTTTGCATTTAATTTTCCGTACTTAACTTTCTGTACTTGTGCTTGTACTTCTACACTGTAAGACGGGTTTTCTCCACCTCCAGAAATTCTGGAAAGGACACCAATAGTGGACTCACGCCGAGTACATAGGCCTTGGACGTACTGACCCTGGGGGGTTGGGAACCAAGTAAATAAATCCCGCTGTGTCCCTGTGTATTGCTTTTATTTTGTTTATTTACTTTTCCGCTGTGCTACTAACGTTCTAAGTTCAGAACGATCCGAGTTTTCTACGAAGTTTCCGCGAGAGTTTTTCACAGTCGATATTCACCCCCCCTCTATCGACGGCACCGGTCCAACAATTGGTATCAGAGTCGAGCCGCTCTTCACCGGACTAACCGCCGACGGAGCAACAACGCCAGGAGTTGAGGGGGAGCCCAGGGGTGAATCTGGTATATTTTATTTAAAATGTCAAAATCTAAATTCCATATTATATGCTTCACGTGCAGGGAGAGAGGGCACTACCAAAATCAGTGCCCTACTCGTAAGACTCGATCTACACCACCGGAGGTAAAGGGGACACCAGCGCCAGGAATCCGGAAAAACAAGGATCACATACTATGCTTCAAATGCGAGAAGTACGGACACTACAAAAACAAGTGTCCGGCGAAGGTACGTAAGATTTATGTTCCAAAAGTTTTACAAATTCCTGCAATGTCTTTTAATAATTTAGATAATTTTCCTAATAAGTTAGAATTACTGCATAGTCAAGTAGATATTTTGAATGATATGTTACAAAATGTGAATATGACTAAAATATCATAAATTAATTGTTTAATTCATAATAACAATTCAGAAATTTCTAAAATAAATTATCATAATTTTAATTCTGATAAAATTAATCCTGATAATTTTAATTCTGATAAAATTAATCCTGATAATTTTAATTCTGATAAAATTAATTCTGATAATTTTAATTCAGATAAAATTAAACCTAAGGATAAATTTGAATTCAAATTCAAAAATCTTAAGGATAATTCGGAATTCAAATTCGAAAATCCTAAGGATAATTCCGAATTCAAATTTAAAACCCTTAAAGATAACTCTAAAGATAACCCTGAAATTATTGAAAACCTTGAGGATAAAGATGATAACTTAATTATAGATAATGTTAAAGAATATTATAAAACCTTAACTAGTGGCCCATTCTACTCCACCCACTATGAGGATATTGAAAGATCTAATCTTAAGGAGGATATGGAACTATCTAAGATCAAGGCCATAATTAATAAAAATTACAAAGGTTCAAATAAATCTGAATTGTTAGAAAATTTTGAAAAGATAGATAAAGATGAAGCAGAAATTTTTGAAATAATGAAAATGATCAACTTAAATCAACAATTATTAATAAAACAATGTAATTTAAATAAATTCAATAAATTCAAATTAAATCTTAATTAAATTCAAATTAATTAAATTCAAATTAAATCTTAATTAATTTCAAATTAAATTCAAATTAAATGCAAAATAAATTCAAATTAAATTCAAATTAAATCTTAATTAAATTCAAATTAAATCTTAATCAAATTCAAATTAAATCTTAATTAAATTCAATTAAATTAAAAATAAATCTTAATTAAATTAAAATTAAATCTTAATTAAATCCTAAT
The DNA here is from genome assembly GCA_024364735.1 of Boesenbergia rotunda. Classification (NCBI taxonomy): domain Eukaryota; kingdom Viridiplantae; phylum Streptophyta; class Magnoliopsida; order Zingiberales; family Zingiberaceae; genus Boesenbergia; species Boesenbergia rotunda. The sequence continues at coordinate 6,011 of JAGFNQ010006806.1, read as the reverse complement.
CAAATCAATTTAATTCCAATTCAATTTGCTTCAAATAAATTCATCTTTAATTAATTCAAATTAATCAATTCAATTAATTCATTTTCAAATTAATTCAAACTTCAATTAATTCTTAATTAACTTGAATCCAACTAAAACTTAAATAACTTGAATCCAACTAAATCTTAAATAACTTAAACTCGATCTAACCTAAAACCTTACCCAAACCGCAACAACTAATTTAATAAAATTAAATATATCAAAGTGGGTTGACATATTCGCCGGTTCACACGACATGTATCAAATCGGGAATTTGATATATTTTTAGAAACTTAAATAAAATGATTTAAATTGTTTGACTCATGCATAATTGACATGTCATTCATTTGCTACTTCTTTTAAATATATGACATGTCATTCATATTTAAATTTTATGCATATATTAGAACGGCTATAGGAAAAAGAATGATTGAAACTTGATCAACCTAGTATTGGGTGGCGGTGAGATGATAGTACGTTAGGGAAGCCTCCTCTAATAAGGTCAAGTATACACTACTTGGTCTCTTTAGACTGGTGAAACTAGCCGAAGCTACCGATCCAAGACCCAAACTAGTTAGACCAAAATTTTTCAAAAAGTAATTTTGAAAATGAAATTTCATTAAAAGGTTTTGTCAAGGAAAGGGTTGATGATCCAATAAGGCTACGGCCAAAGAAGGCCTAGTGCCTCGCCAAGACCTGGAAGCCAATTTTTGAAACTCAAATTCAAGTTACTTCTTGTCAAATTCAAATCTAACACAAGCTTCAATTAAATCTTAGAGTTAATAATAAATTAAGAAAAATGATTCAAGCATCTCACAATACACCTATAAGGCAACCATGTTGGGACCGAGTGCATGTTGACATGGATGCGGGTTCGTAATTTTAAATTAATTACGTGCAGCGGAAGGTTTAGCATAAATAATTTCCCAAATTATTTAACCACACATCTAAGCATGCAACCTTATATTGTGTAGACATGATCATACATTTAAAATTTTGTAGAAAATAAACTAATTTACTATTTACCTCGCGTAACTCGAAGGAAGGGACGAGATCCAACCGTAAGCGTCCCTTGGAAGCTCCGCCTCTATTCGTGTCCACGCCGAGTTTTCTTCGAGATGACTTCGCAAAGCCACGAGTTTCGTGCCGACAAGAACTACTAGATTCTCCAAAGGCACGACAAGAATACCAAGAGAGAGATGGGAAGACTAACCACCAAACGAAGAACGGAATCAAGATTCCGGGAAGGAAGGAGTTGCGCCCGCTTCTTCTTCTTCTCACGGCAGCTGCTTGGTGGCCAAGGGGTGGATGAAGCTCACGGCAACAAGGGGCTCCTCTAGGGCCGGCGGCACTAGAGAAGGGAGAGGGAGAGAAGGAGAGAGAGAGAGGGCTTATTTCTAGATCTCTTAGATTGATTTCCAAGCCTTGCCTTGGCTCCTTTATATAGTGGCCTCTCAACCGCCAAGTCTCCTTTTTAATGAAATAAATTTTCATAAGAAATTTATCATATAAATTTTTCTATGATTTATTCCATTATGCCAAGTTTTATCATAATTTTAATTTATGATAAAAACAACCATGTCTCCCTTTTCTTATGGAATAAATTTTCACAAGAAATTTATTATATAAATTTTTCTTGTCATGGAAAATCAATTCATAATTAATTTTATAAAATAAAATAAACTATTCAAGTTTATTTTAATTTCCATGAAAAATAATAAACCAAACCTCGGTTTATAAAATTTATATTATCCATAATTTTATAAAACAAACCACACTTGGTTTATTTTATAACTTGAACCAAACAATTTGGTTTTTCCCTTTTGATGTGGTCGGCCAAACAAAGAGGGTGGGGACCCTCTTTGGCCGGCCAAACCCAAGCCAAGATCTTATGAATTAAACTCATTTAATTCGTCCAATAAGTCTTCAAAAGACATAGCCATTTTATGCTTCTGATGCATCTCTGAAAAATTCAGATTCGACTTATCTCTCTTGATCGGAAAATCCAATTTTCAACTCGTTTTAAATCCCTCAGATTACTCGTAGTGTGTGTGACTAAATAGGCTTTCGATTTATGTTGGCCGTCTATAATTAACCAATTATAGAACGATCATGAGTGGCACCTAGTAGTACATCATGATCCCCAATTAATCGAAAGATCAACGGTTGACCTCAGAAACAATTCTGAAACCCTTCAGCAGCTTTAATGAATCGTGCTTCATTCCCTTCACCATCTTATACCCACTTGGTTCAGGACATGGTCTATGTGTGTCAGTCCCCACTAGGCTGACTACGTCACACCTAGCCCAAGTAACATTTTCTCGTCCTACAGATTCTAATTACTCTCATGTATCTAAGAGATTCATACTCTGAACATGTCGTGCTCTGGCCAGAGGCTTCGAGTAACAATCCGACGATAGGCCTCGGGTATACATCTCCTCGCAAGGAGTGGTGAATCCTTTGTAGGCTGTTCAAACATCTTCGGGCACTTCGGCTTATACCCAATCATCCTGGGTCCACACCTCCTTGGAGATGCTTGCTTAGGATGTCAAAGTATAAGTCTCCATGACCAAGATGACTTGAACACCGCAAGTCAAAGGAACATCACACTTAAGCTGCAGTAAGAACTTCATTGACATATCTATATGTGGACTACCATATGAAGTTTTACAGCCAGTCACTCCAATGAACTAGTTCCCTTAACTAGCATTCATGTTTATCTCCGGACATCCCAATGTCACCAGCTAGTGAGAATCAGCTGATTAGAGAATAACCCATGCTAGTCTCAACAGAATTGATAGTGTCCGTATTTATCAATTCATCGACTAGGGACAATTTCAATACTTCACAATTGCACATGTAGAGATAATCACTAGTTGTGAATTCATCACAAATTCTCTCATGCTGTGAATTGTATTGCGGACATTCAGTAAATGAGTTTAAGATCTCAATCAAATACACAAACATGTATACTCAAATAGTGAATATTCATTTATTAAAATAAACGATTACAATCATAAGGCGATTGCCTTAGGACACTTCTCTCATATTACTAACAAACTCCCACTTGGCATAATGCCAATCGCTACGGTATCCAATACCACAGGCTCTAACATGACCCTCAAACTTGCTTTGAGACAAGGCCTTAGTTAAAGGATCCACTAAATTCCTTTCAGTGGGAATCTTCTCAATTTGTATATCATTCCTACTTATAATCTCTCTGATCAGATGATAGCGGCGAAGCACATGTTTGGATCGCTGATGAGACCTTGGTTCCTTTGCTTGTGCAATAGCTCCATTGTTGTCGCAGTAAATCGGTATTGCTTCATCAATGGTTGGAACCACACCAAGTTTTGAGACAAACTTCTTGATCCAGACTGCTTCTTTCGCTGCTTCCGAAGCTGCAATATATTCCGCTTCCGTGGTAGAATCCGCTACACTGTCTTGCTTGGAACTCTTCCAACTTATTGCGCCTCCATTTAAAATAAATACGTATCCGGACTGAGATTTGGAGTCATCCTTATCTGTCTGGAAACTGGCATATGTATACCCACGTATTATCATATCTCCTTCTCCATATTTTAGGAACACATCCTTAGTGCTTCTTAAGTACTTAAGGATTGTCTTGACAGCCGCCCAATGATCCATTCCTGGATCAGACTAGTATCTTCTTGTGACGCTCAGAGCATACGATACATCGGGCCTAGTACATAACATAGCATACATGATAGATCCTATCGCGGATGCATAAGGAATCTTATTCATGCAAATCCTCTCGTCTTCTGTGCGCGGACACATAGACTTTGAAAGGTTGATCCCATGCCTGATGGGAAGGTAACCTTTCTTGGATTCCGACATGCTAAACCTTTTTAGCACTCGGTCTATATATGTAGACTGCGATAGACCAAGCAATCGTTTTGATCTATCTCTATAGATTCTAATCCCAAGGATATAGGTTGCTTCTCCCAGGTCTTTCATGGAGAAAGTTTTAGAGAACCAAATTTTAACCGACTGTAAGACTGATATATCGTTTCCTATAAGTAATATGTCATCGACATATAATACTAGGAATACGACTACACTCCCACTAACCTTCTTGTACACACAAGGTTCGTCAGGATTTTGTGAGAAATCAAACTCTTTGATCGTCTCATTAAAACGGATGTTTCAGCTCCTAGATGCTTGCATCAGTCCATATATGGATCGTCGAAGCTTGCATATTTTGGTTTTATCAACCGACGTGAAACCTTCAGGTTGTATCATGTATACATCCTCAAGCAGGTTTCCATTAAGGAAAGCTGTTTTCACATCCATTTGTCATATCTCATAATGATAATGAGCTGCTATGGCCAGGAGCATCTGAATGGATTTAAGCATAACTACTGGCGAATAGGTTTCGTCATAATCAATTCCTTGTTTCTGACGATATCCATTTGCCACTAATCTAGCCTTAAAGGTAACAACATTACCTTCCATGTCGGTTTTCTTCTTGAAAGCCCACTTGCACCCTATGGGCTTAATCCCTTCAGGTGGGTTAACCAAGTCCCATACTTGATTTTCGTACATGGAATCCATTTCCGACTTCATGGCTTCAAGCCATTTGTCCCTTTCTGAACATTTCAGAACATCATCATAACTAATAGGTTCGTCATCGCTAATGAGTAACATGTTGTTCGATTCACTTACGAGAAATCCGTATCTCTCTGGAATATTGTGTGTCCTATCAGATCTACGAAGAAGTGGTGTTGTTTTAGGTTCAACTGATAGCTTATCATTATGAGTTATTGGTTGTGGGTCTAGACTAGGTGTCTCTGTAATGTCTATTGGAGTTTCTTGAACTTCTTCAAGTTCAATACTACTACCACTGTCTTCTTGTAAAAGAAATTCCTTTTCCAGAAATATAGCATGCCTTGAAACAAACACCTTTTGTTCCAAGGGATGATAGAATTGGTAACCCTTTGTTTCCTTAGGGTATCCAATAAATAGACATTTATCAAACTTAGCATCCAATTTGTCTGATACAGTCCGCTTCACATAAGCAGGACAACCCCATATCTTAAGGTGAGTTAAGTGAGGTTTCTTACTATTCCATATCTCATATGGAGTAGTAGAGACTACCTAGGTCGGGACTCTATTTAGCAAGTAAACAGCTGTCTTAAGTGCATAGCCCCAAAAGGATTTTGGAAGAGTTGCATGATTCATCATGGATCTAACCATGTCCATCAAGGTTCGGTTACGCCTCTCAGATACACCATTATGCTGTGGTGTATACGGCGGAGTCCATTGAGACAATATCCCATTGTCCCTAATATAATCTTGAAACTCTTGACTTAAATATACACCACCCCGATCGGATCGAAGTATCTTAATACTTTTGCCAAGCTGTTTCTCTACTTCATTTCTGAACTCTTTGAATTTCTCAAAAGCTTCAGATTTGTGTTTCATCAAGAACACATACCCGAATCGTGAGTGATCATCGATAAAGGTAATGAAGTAGCTATAGCCTCCTTGTGCAAGAGTTGACATTGGTCCACATACATCAGTATGTATTAGACCAAGCAATTCTCCCACTGGTTTACCTTTTCCGGAAAAGGGTAATTTGGCCATCTTGCCTTTTAAGCATGATTCGCATGTATCAAATGAACCGGGTTCAAATGATTCCAGAATTCCACATCTGTATAATTTGGTCATGCGTTTCTTACTTATATGGCCAAGACTGTTGGGACCGGGTGCATGTTGACAAGGATACAGGTTCGTAAATTTTAAAATATTTACGTGCAGCGGAAGAATTAGCATAAATAATTTCTTAAATTATTTTTAACCACGTATCTAGCATGCAACCTTATGATGTGTGGACATGATCATAAATTAAAATTTTGCAGAAAGTAAACTAATTTACTCGTTACCTCGCGTAACTCGAAGTAAGGGACGAGATCCACCGTAGTGTCCCTTGGAAGCTCCGCCTCTATTCGCGTCCACGCCGAGTTCTCTTC
>JAGFNQ010006805.1:205636-229391 GCA_024364735.1 Boesenbergia rotunda | reverse complement strand
AGGATGGGGCATCGGATGCCTTCTTCTTCAAGGACTCAAGATAAACATTGTAGTTTCTTCGCCAGTGGCCCTCCTTACCGCAGTGATGGCAAGTGCCTTTTCAATCTTTTTAGCCTTTTTCTTCTTTCCCTTATTTTGTTCTTTGGGCTTCCTCTTAGAGCCTTTCTTTGAGGAACCAACTAACAGTACCGTCTTCTGATCCTGCTTTACAGAAGGCTCTATAGTCTTCAGCAGGTTAAGAAACTCAGGAATGGTAGTCTCCAGTTTGTTCATCCTATAGTTCATCACAAACTATGAGCAACTCTTGGGCAAACAATGCAGAATTAAGTCAATACTTAGTTCGTGATCCATTACAAATCCGAGTGTGCCTAGTCGCTCAATGTACCCCAACATCTTCAACACAAACTGTGAGACAGAAGTGCCTTCCTGCATCTTAGAGGTGAAGAGGAGTTTGGAGACCTCAAACCTTTCGGATCTCGCTTGCTCGTCAAACAGCTCATGAAGATGGAAGGCAATGGTATGAGCATCCATATGCTCATGCTGCTTTTGTAGCTCAGGTACCATAGCGGCCAGCATGATGCAACTCGCAAGTTCAGAATCAGCCACATGTTTCTGATAGGCCACTAACTGGTCTGGAGTTGCATCTTCAGGAGGATGGTTGGGAAGTTGTTCTTCAAGGATATAAGCAAGCTTTTCTGCCTTGAGGATTATCCTCAAGTTTCGAAGCCAGTCCATGAAGTTTGGCCCAGTCAGCTTATTGATGTCCAAAATGGAACGCAAATTCAGAGAAGACATGATCAGGTGATTATCCTAGAAATACAAATTGAGCTTATGTGATAAGAATGATAAAGAATGCATCAATATACATTAATTAAATCCTATTTATTTTTTGAATTGAATAACCCTTTTTATCAATTCGGGAGATCGTAGGAACATCTCCAAATAGGTTGATATCCAACCATAGATAAGAACAACCATGGCTAGAATCCATCAAGTTATTCTTAGCTATGAAGGTAGGTAATTATACCGATTACATATTATACATATGTAACTATCACATTATGCTATCAACTAATTGAATGTTTGCATAAATCATTGGGTTGTTAACTCATTAACAAGTATGCAACAATATACATAGCACCCAACTGCACCTCTCTTTACATCGACCTTGGCTGTGGCACAACAAATCGATGCTCCAAGCATAAGGCTGACCCATTAATCAAGAAATAGTTTTAACATGCATGGTTGGAGCTCATTCAACCGTTTAGTCAGGCTTGGATGTGTCCAACAACCAAAACTAAGGATTGACCTCTGACTCCAACTATATTAATCATAAACTAATTCCATGGTTTGAATATGTTGAGGTTCAAGCCGGGCATGGATGTGTCCATCAACCCAAACGAGAAACAAAACTCCGGTTCTAACCATATTAATGGAAGGTGTTGGCCTTAATATTTTGTAAGGGGTTTTGGGTCTCATCCTTTTCTTTTATGCACATTCATGACATATAATTATGTCATGTTCTAACGATTTCCTTAATAAAGTATGTATGTGACTTAATTTATCAAGTCTCATTAATTGAATTAGGAACCGAATTTTCTAATTTTACTTTCATACTTTATTCAAGGAATTATTTTTGGGAAACAATTTCCTAAATTATCATAATCAATTCCAGAATTAATATGTTTAAGACTTTGATTTCTCTAAATCAAATATTATTAAATTAAGAGACAGATTCCCTTAATTCAACCACATATTATTTTCATGAAAATCTTATTCAAGGAAATATACTCTATAAATTTTTCTAATTAATTTTGGAGACAATAATATGTAAGAGCATCACCTCATAAATCAAATAAGGAAATTATCGTTTGAGAATCACCTCAAAAATTTCCAAAATTTTATCACATATTTTATTTATGGAAAATTAATATCAATAACTTAATTTGGATGACTCCCCGAGGCTCAATCCAAATTAAACATTTGACAGCTTAAATCCAATTTAGGAAATTTAATTATAACAACTAACTTTAAATTGGACGGCTCCCTGAAGCTCAATTCAAAATAAAGAATTTTGTAAATAATTTAATTTCCAATTATGAATTTAAATGCCAATTAATATTCCCATAATTTGTCTAGACTTTCTTGAAAGAAAGTGCCCAAAATTGCGAGCTTTCCATAAATGGAAAGTTTCCGAAAATAAAAAGTTTTCAGAATAATTGTAAGTTTCTGGTACAAAGAAAACTTATGTATTTCCAAAATTGGAAAGTTTCCAAAAATGGTAAGTTTTTCACAATTATCATAAAATTTCAGAAACAGAGATATTTCAAAAGTTTACGAAATTTCATAAGGATTTCCAAACTTTAAAATTTCTAAATCGAAAATTTACCATAATTGGAAAGTTTCCATAATTGGAAAATTTTCCAAAATTGAGATCATGACAAAGCTTTCCGCAAAAACAATTATATGATTATGTCGAACACAAACCTCGCTCTGATACCACTGTTGGGATCGAGTGCATGTTGACATGGATGCGGGTTCGTAATTTTAAAATTAATTACGTGCAGCGGAAGGTTTAGCATAAATAATTTCTCAAATTATTTAACCACACATCTATGCATACAATTTTATCTTGTGTAGACATGATCATATATTTAAACTTTTGCAGAAACGTAAACTAATTTACGTATTACCTCGCGTAACTCGAAGGAAGGGACGAGATCCAACCATAAGCGTACCTTGGAAGCTCCGCCTCTATTCGCGTCCACGCCGAGTATCTTCGGGATGACTTCGGAAAGCCACGAGTTTCATGTTCTCGAGAACTACTAGATTTTCCGAGAACGCGACAAGAAAAATCAAGAGAGAAGTCAGAAGACTAACCACAAAAGGATGGCCGGAATCAAAATTCCAGCGAAGCAAAAGAAGAGGCTTGCGGCAAAAAGATCCTTGCGGCAAACTCTAATTTCGGCAGCACCTTCTTCCGTCCAAGAGATGGCCGGAGCTTCCTTCTCCGGCAGCAGGTGGTGGTCGGCAGGGAAAGGGCAGGGGCGGTCGGCTGGTGCTCCTTCTTGGGGCTGGTTGGCGCACGGCAAGAAGGGGAGAAGAGACGGAGAGAAGGAGAGGGAGAGAGCCTATGCCTACATCTCTTCCATTATTTTTCAAGCCTTGCCTTGGGTCCTTATATATAGTAGTCTCTCAACCATCAAGCCTCTCAAATATGGAATCACTTATTCCATCATGCCAAGTTTGATTTTATATCATGGTTAAAATCATATTTTAATTCATGATAAAAATCAATCAAGTCTCTTCTCTCCTATGGAATAAATTTCCTTATCATGGTAAATCAATCCATGATTGATTTTATAAAATAAACCAATCCATGGTTCATTTTAATTTCCATGAAGAAATAAACCAAACCTTGGTTTATTATAAAAAAAACCACACTTGGTTTATTTTATAAATTGATCCAAAAACTTGGTTCTCTCCCTTTGTTGTGGCCGGCCAAGCAAAGAGGATGGAGGCCCTCTTTGGCCAGCCCATCCAAGCCACGCCCCAATGAATTAAACTTATTTAATTCATCTATTAAGTCTTCAAAAGACTTAGCCATTTTATGCTTCCGATGCGTCTCTGAAAAATTCAGATTCGACTTATCGTTTGGCTTAACCAAACCTAATCTCTCTTGATTGGAAAATCCAATTTTCAACTCGTTTTAAATCCCTCGGATTACTCGTAGTGCGTGTGACTAAATAGGCTTTCGATTTATGTTGACCGTCTATAATTAATCAATTATAGAGCGATTATGAGTGGCACCTAGTAGTACATCATGATCCCCAATTAATCAAAAGCTCAACGGTTGACCTCAGAAACAATTCTGAAACCCTTCAGTAGCTATAATGAATCGTGCCTCATTCCCTTCATCATCTTATACCCACTTGGTTCAGGACATGGTCTATGTGTGTCAGTCCCCACTAGGCTGACTACGTCACACCTAGCCCAAGTAACGTTTTCTCGTCCTATGGATTCTAATTACTCTCATGTATTTAAGAGATTCATACTCTGAACATGTCATGCTCTGGCCAGAGGCTTCGAGTAACAATTCGACGATAGGTCTCGGGTATACATCTCCTCGCAAGGAGTGGTGAATCCTTTGTAGGCTGTTCAAACATCTTCGGGCACTTCGACTTATACCCAATCATCCTGGGTCCACACCTCCTTGGAGATGCTTGCTTAAGATGTCAAAGTATAAGTCTCCATGACCAAGATGACTTGAACACCGCAAGTCAAAGGAGCATCGCACTTAAGCTGCAGTAAGAACTTCACTGACATATCTATTTGTAGATTACCATATGATGTTTTACAGCTAGTCACTCCAATGAACTAGTTCCCTTAACTAGCATTCATGTTTATCTCCGAACATCTCAATGTCACCAGCCAGTGAGAATCAGCTGATTAGAGAATAACTCATGCTAGTCTCAACAGAATTGATAGTGTCCGTATTTATCAATTCATCGACTAGGGATAATTTCAATACTTCACAATTGCACATGTAGAGATAATCACTAGTTGTGAATTCATCACAAATTCTCTCATGCTGTGAATTGTATTGCGGACATTCAGTAAATGAGTTTAAGATCTCAATCAAATACACAAATATGTATACTCAAATAGTGAATAAATGATTACAATCATAAGGCGATTGCCTTAGGACACTTCTCTCATATCACTTAACATATACATCCTAACAGATGTCGCACACCCTAAGTGGATGAAGAGTAAAAAAGAATAGATGAAGAAGAAAAGATCCTTTCCTTCTTCCCTACCAAAGTCCTTCTTCCTCTAAGCTTTGCGCCGGCGCAACCCTAGGAGAGAGATTGTGAGAGGGAGAGAATTAGGTTAAGGCTTGGGATTAATTGGATGTCTTGGTCTCATGACACATGAGATATATATATAGGCTACAATAGGGACCATGAGGAGGAGTTGGGTCTTGGCCTCCCAATGGATCAAGGCCCGATCTATTAATGATAATCCAATCCACTAAAAGATTATCATTGAACTACCACACCAACCCCATAATTAAATATGTGCTCCACCTATTATGTGTACAAGTTTTCCCCGTGTTTAAGATCTCGAATGCCCATTAATTAATAAACTACTGACAATTTAATTAATTAATATCTAACTCTATGAGTAGTACCACTCAACCTTCTTAGGATGTATACTAAAAGTCTTGCTTTTATATAAGACATCTACATTTTGAAAGAGAATCACAAGATCACTGTTTGCATGTTTATATTAGTATGTGCATATTGTCTCATATTTTACATTGTAGATAACATGGTGTGTGGTGTCACATAGAAGATCATGTTATCAGTTCCTTATAGAGTATAAGTAGAGGCTCACAACCGAGATGTATTTGGACAAACCATTGGCATGGTTGTAGTGTAATTTGGTGTTGATTTATCTTGACCATAGAATTATACTAGTGCACTTTGTGTGTATTGAGCAGGACCGACATAGAGGTGAATTAATTTATACTAACTTTATAATTGAATTAGACCTCGGTTATTATGGAGATATGCTCTTAATCCTGATATAATAACAGGCACATGTACTTAGTATTTATTTCATTGATTTACCAATAGGCGAGATTTATTCTATTAAATCGATAGGCCTGGTAAGTTGGGAAATAATACTATTTACATGGTGTGCCGTTGATTATAGACGGACACTGTGTCCTGGTGAGTCGGGTTGATGATATCCCCTTAAGGAGCTCATAAGGTTCATCATGTTAAATCCTGCAGGTGGACTTGGTCCGACATGATGATAAGGTTGTTTGTTTATCATTGTTTTTGCTATTCTATACTATTTGTTTTCCCTAACTTAAACGTATTGCCAAACATCAAAAGGGGGAGATTGTTGAGGCAATCTGTGGTCCGGAGTGACCATGTGTTTTGATGTTTGGGCAAAGGGTTTAAGTTAGGCTTTCTCTTGTATACTAATATGAGTATGTGAATGTGCAGGTTGTATAGGTTTACACATATTGACTTGGCTGGACGGTTTTGGTATGGTGAAGGGTTGCATGGAGACAAGTTGGAGGCTTGTGTGCACCCGAGGGACCTTGATATAGCAGGGATGATGAGCCGAGGGCGCACGGACTTCGAGGCATACGGAAGGATGGCACGGAGACAAGCTGAGGCTTGTGTGCATCCGAGGGACGAGGGCCGAAGATGAAGAGGGCGCGAAGACAAATAGTCAAGGTTGCTGGTGAAGAGTCAGATGAGTCAAGGGACAAGAGCCGAGGGAGGAGGACTCCAAGGGTGAGCCGGGAAGTGGACTTCAAAGGGCACACGTGAAGGGTGGCATGGAGGCATGTCGAGGACTTGTGTGCGCATCCGAGGGACGACAGCCGGTGGAAGAGGACTTCAAGGGGCAAGCCAAAGGAGTGGACCTGAAGGCACCGTGGAGGAGGGTCAAATGAGTGAGTAGGAGTGCTATTGTAAGCTGGGCAGTCGACTGGGGATTGTCCAGTCACTGCCAAAACTCACAGTGTGTAAATGACCCTGGACCAGTCGACTGGTAATTTAGCAATCGACTGGTAGCACTCAGAATGCTAACGTTGGGTGCCAACGGTCGAATTTGAGTGGCGGCAGTCGACTACCCTGGGAGCTGTCGACTGCCAACAAGGGTTTGCAGCCCGAGTTCTATTTAAAGAGAACTCGGTTTGGGCTGAGAATCTTGACGAAACTCACTTGGGTAAAGTGAGTTAGTAGTCTTTTGTGCCCAGATAGTGTCCGAGGTATTGTGGCGAGGTTTCTCCACTCACAAGGAGCAACAAGGGCTAGCCGAGGTTATTCGGGGATTGATCCACCGATGGATTCTTGGATTAATCACCCGTCGGGGTGGATACCAAGTAAATCTGGTTTGTTAGCGTTGCTTTTCATTGGTTAGTTTTATTGTTATTATATTTCCGCTTGCGCAACTAATCATGTAGAAGAAAGAATTCGAAGAAATGCTATTCACCCCCCCCCTCTGGCGTACGGAAACGATCTAACAGTAAACCCTTAAGCATAATTTATCAGTCTTGGAGGTTTCTAATCAGGCAGTCAGAGTTGGTGAATGTAACTACATAGCTAGTATCACATAGTTGACTTATACTAAGCAAATTGAACTTGAAATTTTCAACCAAGAGTACCTTTTTAATCACAAAATCAGATTTGAGTTCAATGTTACTTGACCCAATGACTTTGAGTGTAGCATTGTTGCCGAATGCTACTGAGCTTAGGCTTTTGAACTTGATTTTGGTGAATTTCAATTTATCACCAGTCATGTGTCTGGAGCATCCACTATCCAACATCCACTGGTCTAAATCTTTATGTTCCTACACATAAAGTATTTGTTGATTTGGATCCATTAGAGTTAGGGATAGCTTTAAATTGAATTTCACAGCCTAGTCTGTCTCACCCAATCTAGTGTTATCAATCACGTTAACCTTATGGGTTTTGTGAGACATGTTTTCAACAAAATGAAGATTTTATTTTTGAAAGCATGGTTAATTTTATTAATTTTAAAATTTTATAAAGTTTAAGTTTATTGATTTTGAAAAGTGGTTGAATCTAAGATTAATTGAAATTTATGTTAGATTCAAATTTGACAAAGAGTAAATTGAATTTGAATTTCTAAAATTGGCTTTCAGATCTTGGCGAGGCACAAGGCCTTCTTTGGTCGTAGCCTTATTGGATCATCAACCCTTTCCTTGACAAAGCCTTTTAACGAAATTTCATTTTCAAGTTACTTCTTGAAAGATTTTGGTCTAACTAGTTTGGGTCTTGGATCGGTAGCTTCGGCTAGTTCCACCAGAATGGCTTCCCTAACGTACTATCATCTCACCTCCACCTAATACTATGATGTTCAAATTTCAGTTTAACCTTTTTGTCCTTAATCTAACCAGTCCTAAGTCTAAGCATGATAATTTGCAAAAGAAAATAAACAAACAAACACGCAAGATAAAAAAAATTATCTAATTATAAATATTGTCTTTATATTAGCTCCCCCTGGACTATAGCCTCGATAATGGTTAGGCAAGATGTGAATCTTGTCCTTGGGGATCCAATAATGGTTTGTCCAGCTTGTTTGTTCAAACAGAGCTTGGGGACCCATGCTTGGACTAGGGTTCTAGGTTGGTTCAATACAGCATAATAAGAGTGTTGTCATGACTTGGTTCGATAACCGAGTCCTGATCGATTTAGAACGGACTTCTGTTTTCCAAGAATCATATCAAGATTCTTGGAACCTGAAGTAAACCGTTCCATGGCAACTCTGAGCTCTTTGACTTGAGTCTTCAGGGAGGAATTCTCTTCCTCATGTTTATGGACGTGAGTTGAGCTTCCTTCCTGAATTGGCTCAGTCGAAGACCTCGTGTTGACTTCCTCTTTCAGGAGTTTTACTTCCTGTCGGAGGAACTCAACCCGGATTTTAGCTTTCACCAAGTTATGAGATAAATAAGATACTAATTATGATAGTTCATATTCTGAGTAATCTCTTACCGTGATTTGCCCATTCTCCTAGATTGTTAGTCTTCCGTCGTCTGGTTCTGATTCCAATCCGGAGTCGACGTCTTCCGAGGCGGTTAGGGCGAGGAGATTCGCATGCGGGACTTCTTCTTCTTCGGAAGAGGATTCATCCCAAGTGGCTTGAAGAGCCTTCTTTCTGTGCGCCTTCTTGGTTTCCTTCAGGTTGGGGCACTTAGACTTGAAATGTCCCTTTTTGTTGCATTCATAGAAGGTGACATTAGTCTTGCTCTTTGAGCTCGTTGAAGGTTCTTCTAGATCTTTCGTTCTTCGGCTTGATCTTTTCTTGCTCGTTTGGTACTTGAGTTCCTTGTAATAATCTCGAGCTAGGCGAACCAGCTTGGGTCTATCCCCTTCGCTATCTTCTGATTCCGAGTCTAAGTCGGACTCGGGTGTTGGCTGAGCCTTCTTCTTGGGGGCTTTTCCTTGAGATTTTCCTACAACAAAAGTTATACCTTTCTCGATCAAGGTAGCATTAGTATGTTCATGCAGTTCTAATTCAGAAAAAAGTTCATCTAATTTAATTTTAGAAAGGTCCTTGGAAACCTTGTAGGCATCTACCATGAATGCCCATAGTGTGTTCCTTGGGAACGCGTTTAGAGTATACCTGATCAGGTCACGGTTTTCAACCTTGTGACCTATTGTGTGCAACCCGTTCATTAGTTCTTGAATTCTGACGTGGAGTTGGGTTGCAGTCTTCCCGTGGTGCATCTTGATTGTGTAGAGTCTGTTCAGCAACAGATCTCTTTTACTGATCCTTGTGTCGGAAGTGCCTTCGTGCAGCTCAATTAGCTTGTTCCAAAGCTCCTTCACGCTGTTGAAGGGTCACACCCGGTTCAGTTCCTCCTTAGTTAAGCCGCATTGCAAAGTCTGGGTTGCCTTTGCATCGGCCTGAATTTTCTTCTTTAGCGAGGCGTCCCATTCAGTGTATAGTTGCGTCGCTCCTTCTGAGTTCTTGGGAATTTCCAGCCCAGACTGGATGATTATCCACATGTCCACCTGAGTTTTCAGGTGGACTTCCATCCTGCTTTTCCAATAGGAGAAGTCTTCTCCACTGAAAAGAGGAGGTCTGACAGTATTGTATCCCTCTTGCATGGTCATTTATAATTTACTGAAAAGGAAGAAATAACAAAAACTTGTTCCAAGACTAAGCCTTGGATTAGTAGTGCGGGAAGAAATTAATAATAGAGAAAAAGATCGAGTGGTGTTGCACCAACCTCGATTAACGAGAAAATTAGAGTGAAAAGAATTTTTAAAAAAATCGTAAATCGAAAAACATTCAAACTGGTGGTTGCACCAAGTTGAGTCACCCGCTCTGATACCACTTGTTGGATCGGAGTAAATCGATAGAGGGGGGTGAATATCGATCTAAAAATTTCGGATTAAAAGTTAGAGCGATTGCACAGTGGAAAACCAAAATCAATGCTAACAAGTTTCTTTTACTTGGTTCGGAGCTAGATCGACTCCTACTCCAAGGCTCACGTTCCTTGACCGTTTACGTTAGGCAATTCTATAATTCGCACAAATAAGTACAAGAATGGAATATGGAATTAAGTATAGTACTTTAACAAAATTTATACCGACGACAGGAAAATAAAGAAATCTGAGCCGCGGGCCGTCGTTGGCGCTTGAGACGTGAGCACAGGGCGTTTTGGAGCAGAGTGCTTGGAGAAAACTGTTGGAAGATGTTGTGTTTGAAGCCTTGGGGGTGAACCCCCTTTTATTGCAGTCACTGGGGCGCCTGTATCGAAGGGGGCGCCTGACACGTGGCGGCCCACCCTTCTAGTAGTCGGCCTGAGCGGGTGTCCAAACTCTTGCATTGCCAGCGAGTTATAAGTGGGTGTGCCCCCATGCCACCACTCAGCTCAAAGTCACCGACCGGACGCACGGCAGCTCACGCTCCTCAGAGTCAGCCCGAGCGGGTGTCCAGACTCTCACCTTACCATCGAGTTATAAATGAGCATGCCCCCACGCCACCACTCAGCTCGAAGTTACCGACCGGACGCGTGGCGGCCCGCACTCCTCGTAGTCGGCCTGAGCGGGAGTCCAAACTCTTGCCTTGCCAGCGACTTATAAGTGGGTGTGCCCCTATGCCACCACTCAGCTCAGAGTTACCGACCAGACATGTGGCGGCCAACGCTACTTGTAGTCGGCAAGAGCGGGTTTCCAGACTCTCGCCATGCCAACGAGTTATAAGTGGGTGTGCCCCCATGCCACCACTCAACTTGGAGTCACCGACCGGACAGTTGAGGCCCACACTCCTCGTAGTCAGCCCAAGCGAGGTGTACCAACTCTCGCCTTGCCAGCATATTATAAGTGGGCATGCCCCCATGCTACCACTCAGCTTAGAGTCACCGACCGGACGCATGGTGGCCCACACTCCTCGTAGTCGGCTCGAGCAGGTGTTCAGACTCTCATCTTGTTAGAGAGTTATAAGTGGGTGTGCCCCCATGCCACCACTCAACTCGGAGTCACCGATCGGACGCTTGGCGCCCCACTCTCCTCAGAGTCGGCCTGAGCGGATGTCCATACTCTCACATGCGCGGTATAGGTGGGCATGCCCCATGCTACCACTCAGCTCGGAGTCACCAACCGGATGCGTGGCCGCCTACGCTCCTTAGAATCGGTCCAAGTGAGTGTCCAGACTCGTCTTGCCAGCGAGTTATAAGTGGGCATGCCCCCACACCACCACTCAACTTGGAGTCACTGACCCGACGCATGGCGGCTCATGCTCCTCGTAGTCAGCCCGAGTGGGTGTCCAGACTGTCGCCTTGCCAGCGAATTATAAGTGGTCATGCCCCCATGTCACCACTCAGCTCAGAGTCACCGATCGGATGCATAGCGGCTTGCACTCCTCAGATTTGGCCCGAGTGGGTGTCCAGACATTCACCTTACCAGCTTGTTATAAGTGGGTATGCCCCCACGTCACCGACTCGACATGTGGCAACCCGTACTCCTCAGATTCGAGCCAAGTGGGCGTCCAGACTTTCACCATGCTAGCGAGTTATAAGTGGGCATGCTCCCACGCCACCACTCAGCGTGGTGTCACCAATTGGACGTGTGGCACCCCACACTCCATGGATTCGACTCGAGCAGGTGAGTGGCAACCCACGAGTTGGCCCAGATAGGTGCTCATACTCACTACGTGCCACTAAGTCATGAATGGACTAGTCCTTGCTTCCCTACCTGGCTCAATAGGCGTGCTCTTGAACGACGACTCAGCCGCGATAGACGTGCACTATAACTGTCACACTCTTGAATGGATTTCCAACTAAGCTACAACATCTTAGCGAATGCGCTCAAAAGCCATAGTGGCTACAGCGCCGAGCGGAGGCCCCCTCAAGCGGAACCACAGTAACTAAACACCCCTCCCTCGAATAAACTCAAACGAGCGCAATGCAAAGAAACACAACACTGGGAAAAGCCACGGGGGTTCAATTCACTAAGGCAAAGAATATATTACAAGCTCATTATGGCCAAGCAAAGTGGATACAAAAAGGGACCCGACTGCCTCGAGCGGAATGAGAGCTGGAGAATTAAAGTCGTCACTTGAAAGGACGGCGAGTCACCTCCGGAAGCTATGGGTCTGACCCGAGGGTTTCACCGTGCTGATGGGAAAATCCGGAGGGATGTGGCCCCCTTGCTTGAGCTACTCGAAGGTGCTTGTCAGTTGCAACTTGAGCAGGGGGTTCACCCGGGCAGCAAGTTACTTGCTGAAAGTCACCGAGTTGATGTATTCCACCCAGTAGGCATCAAGTCTTGCCGCCTCCCCGACCTTGTACACCCACAATTCTTCATGTTCGGCCAAAGTCGACTGCATCTCGGACAGTTTCACGCGAAATCGGCTAATTTTCTCAGCCCGGGCGTTTAGCTCTTCGTCCTACGCCACTAACTCAGTGGACAAGGAGTCCAAGGCCTCAACATGGGTAATGATCTCCTGGTCCTTGGCTGCTAGAGTGGCCTGTGCCGAGTCATGGCGGCGGAGAGCTTGGTAAACTCGGCCTGCTTCTAAGTCAGCTCTGAATGGGCCTGAGCTTGCAGGACTCAGGCTTTTCACTCGGCATACTCTAAGGTGGCGATCTGGCTCTATTCATGAGCAACGGAAGCATCGGCGGAGTCTACTTGAATTTGAGCCACCTCCAGCTGGTCCTCCTAGGTTGTCAATCACCTTATAAATCGATAATCTCTGCTCGGAGGTCGTTCAAGCTGGCTTCGTTGGAGGTTAACCGAGTGTGGTGCAGTCGCGCCTCCAGCTCCTCCACTCGATACTCAGCAACCAACCGACCCCGAGCATGGGCAACCAATGTAACACCCGCCCTTAATCCCCTAGGAATTCGGCGGCGCTACTTTAAACTTTCATACAGTACAACTACACGCATGCATTCATATTATTATTATTATTTTTTCTATGCATGGGCACATGTAACATTAAAGCATGCAAGGTTCATGTAGCGAAAGCATAATTAATTTTCAGAACACTCAACCAAGCATGGACATCAAGTATTAAATCATGTGTAACATTATTCTAAGCATGCGCATTTTAATAGGGAGGTTTTATACCAGAATTAGAAATAAGATTCATGATGGCATAAGATATATAAGTGTCTCTAACATGGTAGGTAACCACAAGATGGGTAAACAATTCTACCTAAGCTATGCGCACGGATGAATTAGGCAAGAGCGTAATGAAGCATAATTTAGGCATGATAGAGTATAACGAATACAAGGCATAGAACATAGTATATCAACATAGATCTTCTAAGGTGGGATATCATGACTTGGTGAGGGAAAAAGCATAGCATATTCAAAACATGTCTCCTAGCAGAAGTGCAGTTAATAACCAGTTTTAGTATATAAGAGTGCAATAGCGAGTCATAGGGTATCAAAAACCAAGTATTCATCTTCAAACATAGCATGTATATAAAAAGAACATAACATGGGTTTAACATGACAAGTTCCAAAACTTGAAGCAACTAAAAGCAAGATCCTTTTTATCCACCAGCACTATCACACACACACTTGCCCTTCTCCCGCAGCCTCCATAGCTTAGCGTCCTTTATCTGTAGCATAAGGGGAAACACTAAACGATAAGCAATAGCTTAGTAAGACCTTGTCCTACTCACAAAATCGGATATCATGAAAAGGTAAGAGAATATATCACATTCAAGCATGGTAAGCATTTAAGCATGTTTAAACATCCAAGCATGTTAACTTCATAGGAAGGTTCTTTTGAAAACATATAAACATAATACTTGAACATAGCATAATCATTAGGGCCCGGCTTATACTTCATGTTTTGCGTGCGCCCCTGAATAGGAACGAGGTAGCTAATCCCAAACCACTAGGGTTTACTAGGCTTTCTCAAAGGTCCTTCAGCCTAGTATCATAATCATTTGACTCGCTTTAAGAGTCTATAGTACAAGCCATTACAAAATAAAATAGTTATCATGTTCTTTATTTTCATAAAGTATGCTCTTAGTCCCAACCTTCTAGGGAAGCATTCTTTAGGCTCTAAGCCTTCTTCGTTCATGCCCTATAGGGCTTATTCTTATACATATGTATGCATTCATAATCATGATAACTAGCATAGTATAAAGCATGCATTTCATGGGAGCAACCAAGGCTAGGGTCCAAGAGTTCTCTCTTGGCCGAAAGTTGTAATTTGGCTAGCATGCATTCCAATCAACATATCAAGAATCACACAAGCATGTCATATCCTACACAAGATCATTATCATGCATGGTATTTATTAATCCAATCCCAAGTATAGGGCCCTTTGGCCGAACATGTAGGGTTGAGTACTTTGGGGTTTTTAGCCACATAGCATCATGAACATTCATACATCACATGTGATATCATAGAGATTCATTAGGGTGCATATCATGAAGTTAAGCTCAAGAACCTAACCCTAGGGTAGGGTTGGCCGAATGGTTTAGAAGGGGATTCCCTTCCCTCCTAGCCTTCTTTACTCACACACAATATAATACATTCATGCAAACATCATTATTAAGCATAGGAAAGCATGTGGCCTACCCTAACCCTTGGTTAGGGTGATGGCCGAAACATGTAGAGACATGTAGAGGGCATCATGTGAGTCATGTAATCGATTCAAGAGCAATTATGCTACAGGTGAGGGGTACTTACTTCTTTCGCTAAATATCCTTAAGGTATACCCTTAGTTCGGAGGGGATGTGCTTGTCCTTGCTCTTGAGGTCCTTGACTTCTTCTTGCCTTGCAAGAGATTCAAACCTTCAATGGGGTCTTGGGAGTGTCCCTTGGGATAAGACCCTTCCCTTGGATTTTCGGAAATCTCAAGGAGGAAGAGGAGTTTGAATTTCGAAAATTGAAGAGGGAGAGGGGAGTTAGGATTTCGAAAATTGAAGAGGGAGAAGGGAGTTAGGATTTCGGCAACTTGAAGAGGGAGAGTGAGTGAGGGGTTTGCAACAATGATTGTTAGCCCCTTAGCACTCCCTCTTATTTATACTAAGGGAAGAGACAAAGTGCCTCTTCTCCAAGTGTCCCTTCACCAAGGGGTTTCTCATCAAGAGCCTCTTCCTCTACCCTTTCACATTCCCTAACCCTTAACAAGAATTTCCCTTCCTTCCTCTCAGCAATCCCCTGCTGGGTGAATTGGTTACTTCGTTGCTTTTCAAGGCTTTGCTTACCAAGAGTTCCAAGGTTCGATCCTCGGCAAGAACATATTTTTGCTCCTCTTTGGTTTTCACTTTTGCAAAGCCCATTAGCCCAATTCACTCTCATATTATCAAATCACATTTATGCAATCACATATTCCAATTTATGAAATCACATATTCCAATTCCTGCAATCACATATTCTAATTTATGCAATTACATATTCCTAATCCTTTCTAATGAAATCACATAACATTTAATCATGAAATCACAAAATGTAATTATATTCATTTATGAAATAAATGTCATACAATCTGATAATATATATTTCGACATTTTTGTGCCCTTTTTTATAATCGAAAGCAAGCCCAAAATTTGGGGCGTTACAACCAAGGACATTGAGAGGCTATGACAGGAGCTCCAAAACTAAACTTGAAAAAGTTAGCACAGTGAAAGATTAATAAAGCAAGTAGAAAGGTGGGCACAAAAAGAATGTACCTGACTTGCCTCCAAGATGAAGATGTTGGCTTTGCTATTAGGGCCCCGGGATTCTTTGACCCCTTGAAGATAGCGGTCGACCATGGGGTCGTACAACATTAGCTCCTGCATCCGCTCAGGAAGATCATCGGGTGGCAGCTTAAGGCGGGGGTTAGCTAGAGAAGGGGCGAGCACATGGAGGGTTAGGAGAGTAGAGGGAGCATCCTCCAGAGAGGCTGGCGAGCTAAGGGGGAGAGGAAGGTCAAGCGCGTTGAGTGATGGCTCAGCGCGTGAAGCACCCGACCCAATCGTGACTCGATTGGAGCCCTCCGGCACTTTAGGGGAAGCGAGGCGAGGCTTCTTTTTCTTCTTGCGAGAGGTGGAAGGGGTCCCGACGAGATCGGCAACTTGATCAGCACGAGCCAAGGCCAGGATGTTAGCCCGACGGTGTCTCCTCATGATAAGCAACTGGTCATCCTCATCTGTCATCGCAGGGACCAGAGGCTCGCCGACTGGGCTGTTCTGGGTGACTGGGGTCTCTTCCTCGGGAGACTCGAGGATGAGTGCCGCGTGGATCGGATCTACGACGCATTTCTCCAACTTTATAGTAGCCCGAGCCTCCAGCTCGGCATCATCCAGGCCAAAGTCGTCCTCCATAGCGGCCACGAATATCATGGTGGCTGCAAAATAAAAGAAAGCTTAGTTAGCTAAAAGGGCCCAACACGGGAATAGGGACACTTACCGAGTGAGGCGGGTTGAGGAATAGACGCTTGGCTCAGGTCAAACGTGTAAAGGATCTCCTCTTGAAGTATGTGCATCCCATGGAAATGTCGACCGCCGATCTTGGATAAGAGAAGTTGGTAAATGGGGGAAGATCGGTAGTCCTTAGGGAGAGATGAAGGCGAAGGAAGATCCTCGACCCAGATGGTTGGCCAATTGGGGGCTAGATTCGTATTCATAAAGAAGAAATGGTCTTTCCACCCTTTGTTGGAAGTCGAGAGTTTGGCAAGGAAGGAGGATTTGGCATGGGCTTGGAAAAAGAAGTCATCGGGCTCCTGTTTTTTTAGTATAGTAAAAGTAGTGGAGGATCTCCGATCAAAAGAGAATTTTATATAGGTGAAGATAATCACCAACGCACAGAGAAGGCGTATCGCATTCGGTGCTAACTGTGATAAGGGGAGCTGAAAATACCAACACACATCCGAAATAAAAGGATGGATGGGAAATCGGAGGTTATCTTAGAGGTGGTCCTTGGAAAGGGTGATGTAGCTTAAGGGGGGTCGATCAACCCGGTCGCCAAAGGTTGGGAGTACAAGGCGGTGGTCAGACGAGATTCTGTAATTAGCTCGGATATGGTTGAGGACTTAATGCTGCAATTCAGAGATGGTGGTAGTGTACAATGGGCCATGGGTCAAGCTGGAGGAGGTCATAGGAAGGGTGCGTTGCGACAAGAAAAAAAAAAGAGCAGTCAAGAAAGCCAAGTGACCTGACTAACCAAGAAAGGGGTGGGGAGTTGTCGGAGAAGACGGGGATCGCCGAAATGTCTGCCAAAGCAAAAGTCGTCGGAACCCTAGGAGAGTGCAAGAAGAGAGAGAAGGCATGGTAGAATGTGAGGCCTCGGGGAAGAAAGCAGGGGGTATTTAAAGGGAAGATCAGCACGCGCGAGCCGTTCGATAACGATCTATAGAAGAGGCGGGAGTGAATCTGGGTCGTCCACTTCCTGCCATAACTCGCCTCGAGAAATCGCGTTGCGGTCACGCATGGGTTTTGACACAGGACATCTCGTCACTCGGCGTGCCTGCTATGTAAGAGACGTGTGGCACACTGTAATTAAGGCAGGGATGCGAATCGGTACTAGACCAACACGGGAACGACACGTAGAGCATGCAGGTATGGGAGGAACAGTGTCGCCCAAACCACTGACAGGCACTGACAAGGTCATTTCACATATCCGTCGATCACAGTCGAATAGACAAACCCCATAACCAAGACCGTCGATCGGGCAGTCCAGTTAGTCGGTCTCGTCACCTCCTTTAACTAGACTCGAGGAGGATGCTTATGATTTGGTCATAGCTGACGGGGCGACAGTCTGGCAGTCGCAACAAAAGGGGATGACAAGTCGGCCCCAAAGTCGCCAACCCTAGTGGGCGGGACTATAATAGCCCGGCGGGCTGGGGCTCGGCTCGAAGAAGACACGGGCTTTGAGACCCTCATTCAGATCGGCCAACCTAGGCCAACTTCAAACGGAGGACGACTCGGTCAAGGAGTGGCCCGAACCCGTAGCCATGTTTCCCGACTAAGGGAAACCCCAACCGTGTCTCCCGACCAACGGAGACCTCGCCCACTGTTTCCTAACTGAGGGAAACCCCCTATTGAGTTTCCCGACCAGGGGGAAACTTCGTCCGCAGTTTCCCGAAAGAAGCGACTCCTTGGGCGCCGACCAGTGATAGCCCAGCGCCTTATAGGCCAGTTAAGTCATCCGGTCGTACACAAGGAAGCTCCCAACGCCAGTGCTCGTACAATTCCTTGACACCATTCGTGTGACAGCTGCAACCACACTGGCGTCTGTCGATCGAGGATATCCCTGACACCATTCGTCTCAAGAACCACAGGGATCTCGCTGACTCAGTATGGCCACTGACAGGTGCAGTGAATTAGACAAAGCGGTACCACGGAGCCATCAGGGAATCCCGGAGATCGCGACGCCGGTCGGCCGACTACCGCTGATACCTGACCATGTCCTTGTTGGGACCGGGTGCATGTCGACAAGGATACGAGTTCGTAAAATTTAAAATTTTTACGTGCAGCGGAAGAGTTTGCATAAAATAATTTCCTAAATTATTTTAACTTCGTATCTAGCATGCAATCTTATGGTGTGTTGACATAATCATAAAATAAAACATTGCGGAATAGTAAACAAATTTACCAAGTACCTCTCGTAACTCGAAGTAAGGGACGAGATCCAACCGTAGCGTCCCTTGGAAGCTCCGCCTCTATTCGCGTCCACGCCGAGTTCTCTTCGGGATGACTTCACAAAGTCACGAGTTTTGTGCCGACGAGAACTACTAGATTCTCGGAAGGCACAACTAGAAGGATCAAGAGAAGAGTTAGAAACTAACCAACAAGAAGTAACGGAATCGAATTCCGAGAGGAGAGGAGTCGCTATCCGCTTCTTCTTCTTCTTGTTGTGGTTCTTCTTCTTCGTATAGCTCACGGCAACTTCTCTTGGAGTTGATAGGGTGCGCCGGCCCTAGCAACCAAAAGGGGAGCCGGCCCTAACTCAATGAAGGGCGCCGGCCCTAGGCAAGAGAAGGAGAGGGAGAGGAGAAGATTAAGAGAGAGAGAGGGAGAGCTCTATCATTAGATGATTAGTTAGGAATTAAGGGCTAGCCTTTGGTTCCTTTATATAGTAGCAACTCTTTGCTAAGTCTCCCTCTAAACGGAATTAGTTATAAGAAATTTATCCTATAAATTTTCTTAACTAATTATTCCGTTTAAACCAAGTCTTTATTATAAACTAATTTATAATAAAAACTAATTCTTCTTCTCTTTAAATTATGGAATAAATTTTATAAGAAATTTATAAACTTTCTTATTATGGATAAATCAATTCATAATTGATTTTATAAAATTAAAATAAACCAATTCATGGATTATTTTAATCTTCCATAAAAGAATAAATTTCTATAAATTTTATTTATATAAATTTCTTTATACAAATTTATTTATCCATAATTTATAAAATAAATCGCGCTAGATTTATTTTATTTTATTAATTAAACCAAAATAAACTTGGTTTATTCTCCTTTATTGGCCGGCCACCCAAAGAGGGTTAACACCCTCTTTGGCCGGCCCAAACCGACCCGAACCGTCGCGAATTAAACTCATTTAATTCGCCCAAAAAGCCTTCAAAAGACTTAGTCATTTTTAGCTTCCATTGCGCCTCTGACCAACTCAGATTCGACTTATTTCTCTTGATTGAAAAATTCAATTTTCAACTAGTTTTAAATCCCTCGGATTACTCGTATTGCGTGTGACTAAATAGGCTTTCGATTTATGTTGGCCGTCTATAATTAACCCATTATTTATAGAACGATCATGAGTGGCACCTAGTAGTACATCATGATCCCCAATTAATCGAAAGATCAACGGTTTGACCCCAGAAGAAATTATTCTGAAACCCTTCAGCAGCTCTAATGAATCGTGCCTCATTCCCTTCACCACCTTATACCCACTTGGTTCAGGACACGGTCTATGGTGTCAGTCCCCACTAGGCTGACTACGTCACACCTAGCCCAAGTAGTGTCTTCCTCGTCCTTTGGATTTCTAATTACTCTCATGTATTTAAGAGACTCGTACTCTTAACATGATATGCTCTGGCCAGAGGCTTTGAGTAACAATCCGACGATAGGCCTGGGTATACATCTCCTCGCAAGGAGTGGTGAATCCTTTGTAGGCTGTTCAAACATCTTCGGGCACTTCAGCTTATACCCGATCATCCTGGGTCCATACCTCCTTGGAGATGCTTGCTTAAGATGTCAAAGTATAAGTCTCCATGACCAAGATGACTTGAACACCGCAAGTCAAAGGAACATCGCACTTAAGCCGCAGTAAGATCTTCATTGACATATCTACATGTAGATTCCCATATGAAGTCTTACAGCTAGTCACTCCAATGAACTAGTTCCCTTAACTAGCATCCATGTTTATCTCCGGACATCCCAATGTCACCAACCAGTGAGAATCAGCTGATTAGAGAATAACCCATGCTAGTCTCAACAGAATTGATAGTGTCCGTTTTTATCAATTCATCGACTAGGGATAATTTCAATACTTCACAATTGCACATTAGAGATAATCACTAGTTGTGATCCCATCACAAATTCTCTTATGCTGTGAGTTGTATTGCGGACATTCAGTAGATGAGTTTAAGATCCCAATCAAATACACAAAACATGTATACTCAAATAGTGAATTATCATATATTAAAATAAATGTTTACATCATAAGGCGATTGCCTTAGGACACTTCTCTCATATTACTAACAAACTCCCACTTGGCCTAATGCCAATCGCTACGGTATCCAATACCACAGGCTCTAACATGACCCTCAAACTTGTTTTGAGGCAAGGCCTTAGTTAAAGGATCCGCTATATTCCTTTCAGTGGGAACTCTCTCAATTTGTATGTCATTCCTACTTATAATCTCTCTGATCAGATGATAGCGTCGAAGCACGTGTTTGGATCGCTGATGAGACCTTGGTTCCTTCGCTTGTGCAATAGCTCCATTGTTGTCGCAGTATACCGGCACTGCTTCATCAATGGTTGGAACCACGCCAAGTTCGGAGACAAACTTCTTGATCCAGACTGCTTCCTTTGCTGCTTCCGAAGCTGCGATATATTCCGCTTCCGTGGTAGAATCCGCTACAGTGTCTTGTTTGGAACTCTTCCAACTTACTGCGCCTCCATTCAAAGTAAATACGTATCCAGACTGCGATTTGGAGTCATCCTTATCTGTCTGGAAACTGGCATCTGTGTACCCACGTATTATCAAATCTCCTTCTCCATATATTAGAAATACATCCTTAGTTCTTCTTAAGTACTTAAGGATTGTCTTAACAGCCGCCCAATGATCCATTCCTGGATCAGATTGGTATCTGCTCGTGACGCTCAGAGCATACGATACATCGGGCCTAGTACATAACATAGCATACATGATAGATCCTATTGCGGATGCATAGGGAATCTTATTCATGCTAATCCTCTCGTCTTCTGTGCGCGGACACATAGACTTCGAAAGGTTGATCCCATGCCTGATGGGAAGGTAACCTTTCTTGGATTCCGACATGCTAAACCTTTTTAGCACTCGGTCTATATATGTAGACTGCGAAAGACCAAGCAACCGTTTTGATCTATCTCTATAGATTCTAATCCCAAGGATATAGGTTGTGTAACACCCCGAAATTTCCCATATGAAATATTAGGAAATATTATGAATTCATAAATATGAAATATTATGGAATTCATGAAATAGTATCATGAAATATTATGAAATATTATGAATTCATAAATATGAAATATTATGGAATTCATGAAATAGTATCATGAAATATTATGAAATATCATGAATTCATAAATATGAAATATTATGGAATTCATGAAATAGTATCATGAAATATTATGAAATATCATGAATTCATAAATATGAAATATTATGGAATTCATGAAATAGTATCATGAAATATTATGAATTCATAAATATGAAATATTATGGAATTCATGAAATAGTATCATGAAATATTATGAAATATCATGAATTCATAAATATGAAATATTATAGAATTCATGAAATAGTATCATGAAATATTATGAAATATCATGAATTCATAAATATGAAATATTATGGAATTCATGAAATATTATCATGAAATATTATGAAATATATGAATTTATGGAATATAATTAATATTATGAAATTTCATGATGGGCTTGGCTTAATGGGCTTGGATTGGTGCAAAATGTGATAAAAAGAAAATATAGAAGGGAGGAAGCAGGGATTGAACCTTGAACCCCCTAGTTGCACTAGCAATGTCTTAACCATTGCACCAAGCCATGTTTCTTGTTAGAGAATAAGGAACATGCTTGTTAAGTGGGTAAGAGTGAAGAGACATGTCTTTTCATGGGAAAGTATAAATATGGAAGTTGGAGTAACTTCCTTTTTCTCTCTTCTTCTTCTTCCTTCTCCACCGAAACCACCATCTTCTTCTTCTCTTCTTCCATTTTCGAAACCAACCTCCTAGGGTTCTAACTCTAGGGCAATTACAAGGAGGAAAGCCAAGTGTCTTTACCTTCTACCAAGACCAAGGAGTCTAGAGAAAAAGTTGGAAGAAAAAAGTTTCACATACCCTTCAAGTGTAGGGTACCCTACGGTTTAAAGAAATTCCAGCGCAAGGATGTAAGTATCCCCTCGCCTGCAGTATAATGGTTATGTGTGATCCTTGTTATTTTTCTTGTACAAAATTTAGGGCTTTTCACCTTTGAAAGTTTCGGCCCCTCTTGAAGGGAGGCCTTGGTCACTTTTTATTACATGAAAGATTCCTTGAAATTTAGGGTATGCTTATATGTTGTTTCCCTTCATGTTGTAATACCAAAAATTGGGATTTGCACCCTTATAAGTTTCGGCCATGCATGATAGAAATTAGGGTTTGGGATTTTATGATTTTCTATAATGGATTCATGCTTAGGAATGTAGATCAAGTGTTTGAATATATGTTTGTATGAATATTTGATACTCCTACCCTATGAAACTAGGGTTAGGGTTTAGATGGGTTTCGGCCAAGACCTAGGAATTAGGGTTAGTGAGGATTGAATTATCACATAATGTATCCATGCTTAGTATATTGTATGATAGTGTATACAAGGTGTTGTATAGATGGTTGTGTGAATCTTTCATTGCCAAAAATTGAACTTGCCCTATCATAGGACTTTCGGCCAAGGCATAGACTTTAGGGTTTGTGAAAATTAATTATCCTATGATATATGTTTAAGGTTGGGGATAATCATATGTATATGTATGTGGTGTTAAATGGAAGGGTTGATATGTAAACCTTAAATTGTTAGCATGCTATGATATGTTTATGTATGAGGTGTTTGAATAAATGTATGTGTGAATGATTAATGCAAAAGTCCTGATATTTCCCTACTCTTGATGTTTCGGCCAACCCACTAGGACTAGGGTTTGTAAAGGTCAAACTACCCTATGATATATGTTTATGGTTGGGGATGATCATATGTATATGTATGTGGTGTTAAATGGAATGGTTGATAAGGAAACCTTAATTGTTAGCATGCTTTGATATGTTTATGTATGAGGTGTTTAAATGAGATGTCTGATTGAAATCTTAATTGATAGCATGCTACCACTTCCTACGATATGAGTATGACCTATGTGACCAAAGCTTGTCAGGTCTAAGGTAGGTTAAGTGGTTGAAATATGATGCATGATGAAAGTATGTATGAACATGTATGGAATATGATATATGATATGAACAAGTATGAATATGATGTATGTAAAACATGT